>JAAAKM020006290.1:0-10582 GCA_010016025.2 Alatinidae sp. Z8VKAUB7J3 | reverse complement strand
ATAAGAATTCGAATTCGCCTACACATCTGAAAAGAAAACGAAATAATTCTTACAAATCTATCACCTCATTGTGCTTACAAGGAGGGAAGAACTTGAATTCCTGAATTCGACTCATATATATAATAGCCTAGGTGGTATCTACAGAATGTAAGGGGACTATAGTCCTGAAGTAGTACTTTGAACAGTTTAAAAGTTAATATCAAATAAAACAAGCAACCTTAACTTTAGTTTGCATATGGACATAGTGTGTAGGCCTAAAGATAAAACTCAATGCAGGGCTGTGGGGTGGGGTGGTACAGTTTTGCTGTTGGCTAATAGAAGATAAAGTTTACACCAATTTAACATTTCATTCTTGATTTTAGCAAACTGGATGCCACTTTGTTTGCACAAGACTCTGATTATGAAGACCTTAGTATTGAACTAGCTGATACACACCATTATTTTGATGGAGAATGTTCCAGCAGAACTCAGTCCCTGCAAAGCTACACAGGATCTCCTTTAAAAGGTTCACAATCGAATAGTAAGTTATTTAGGATTCTTATGAAATAGCACACTACATTTTCCTGCTCATTGAACCAGGTAGCTAATATTGCAAAAATCATTTCTTATAAATCATGATATCTTGCTTTTGGTGGCTTGTGGATTACACCAGTAGAAGGAACTGCATTTCCAAAGCCTGCCTCAATCAATCTGACTAGTTTTAATATATTGTATTATGTTAAATAATGGGTTTATCATCTGCCATATATAGCTTATACAATAAAAATATATGTTATAGGCATTTACATGTAATAACTAATTCACTGAGCCATACATAATAACTTAAATGTCTAGGCATTTCATGTAATGACTGAAAGTACTGCCATGCATTATGCATAATGCCTAAATTGAAATAAACACAAAATGAGGGACTGTGGTTTGTTTTCACATTGGAGGTACAAGGCAGATAGAGAACTTGTCTATCTTCAACTTTACCAAGACACTATGTAGATTAGAATTTATTACACTGAATTCAACCTTAATTTCTATTAATTTCCATTAGATTGTTATACTGTTCTTTGTATTTTTCTTAACAATTGTATATACATTTTTTCTTGTTTCAAAGTGTCGTCAATTATTTCCAGTCTGTGCCAAGCGCCCCTGCCACAAGACAGCCCTTACATATGCACAATAAAGTTCAATGGTGTAGTGTGTAATAATGGATCATTTAATAGGGTACTGCCTCTGTCAAAGATTAAGTCAGCTAGACATGTTTAATACTGCTCATTGTAGCATTTAAGTATGGAATATCAAAACCAATTGAATAATGAAAACATCAAAGTTGAAAGGAGACAACAGAATAATCATCATCAGTTGAGAAACTCAATGCGTTATTTCTTTCATATCAATTCATTGGGTGACAGCTCTATTAGATTTAGGCCTATCATAAATTTATGAACGCCAAGTGGAATACAATCATAAACATTCAGACTGTCCGTCTACTGGTATTTTGCATGACGTTACAAAGCGACTAATGATTGCAATATGTTCTTTACTGTATGCAAAAATAATAAGGCTTGTTTTGAACTTGTGCAAGATGTATGACATTTGAGTTTCAAGTCATCGAGAAGCTAAATGGAAGCCGTTAAGGAGAAAACAGTGTTTTTTGAAGTGAATAAAGTGTTCTAACTGTTGTTCAGCCAGACTGAAAAACAAATAATTTAAAATCTACAGAAAGAAAACAGCGATGCAGTAAAGGAGCATCATTTGGTAGTGATTTGCCAGTTTCATTATGTTTTCCTTAGCCTCTGTGGTCCATTTGAAGTTTTCCTTTGAAACAAATAGATCCTAATTTTACTGAGTATGCAGGTAATTAATATACATCACTAGATCTTTTAATTTTATGAAGACTATTTCCTTGGATTTACAATCTTACGGAAGAAAGCAAACAGGGCAGGTATTCCAGCACCCTATGATGATTATGCAATATCTAGAATGGCTTCCACACACAGGGTTGATGTCCTCTATTTCACTTTAAGGATATTAAACTTAATTCTAAACACATACAAAATCATCTAACTCAATTATGATTGATATAGATAGCAACAAATATCAATTAGACACATATTTAAGGTTCCTGCTGACTTTATTTGCATCATTGCACATGTGCATAATAATTACCCTTTACTGTGTAAAAATTACCCTGAAACATCGGTTAATTTTCACACACGCAAATGTTATTTATTCCTATTGTTATGGTAGGAATAGAGACAGACCACTATGGTTATAGTAGGTATACGAGGCAGTTATTACTTAAACTGCTCACATTTTGAATTTAACTTTCCAGCGCTTTTCGAAATCAAAGTTTCTAAAAAGTGCGTAATAATTACCCTTTGTGACTATATCCTAAATAAATTCCACTGATGATTGTCTACACACAGCAGATCTTATAGAAAACAGTAAATCCTAAATACATGTCATGAATTTTATAATATGACCTGTGTTGACTATTACCAAGAGGATGTGTTTAGGCTATTAAGAGAGTAAACTTCTCCTTTCTCACTGTGATGCCCAACTGTATTTTTGAAAATGCCAATCAGAAATTGGACTGCCCGAATGATTTAAAAGCTAGAAAACCTTTGCTGTGGAGACAAAATAATTCTTTGCCTCATTAGGCCTATTCAATTGACCTATTCATATTGGATTCTGAATGGTTGACAACATAAGCCATTGAGGCCGTCCTGCAAACTCCACGAGGCTATCTTCTAACTTTCAAGCCACCCTTGCCTTCACTGCACTGCTGCTAATCATGACTTATTTTTTGTTTTATTCACTCTCAACCCTTCCTCTTCCAGTCCTGCACTCTACTTCTTGACATTTTCAAGTATATAATTCATCTATAGGTTCTATATGAAAACTCACAATCATCAGGTTACAATATCTCCCGTAGACACCCCTGACATGAGTTCCAGCATCCCTAATCTATATACATCTTATTTCCTTATAGCCCACCAAATTACGTTACTCTTCACCTTGTAAAATGCTCTACAGGCGGAAAAAAACTTTAAACCTTCACACCAATTTGCATGTTTTTCACATATTTTTTCATGATCATACATCACATAGGCTAGTCAAATCCTTCTTGAACCAGTTTTCATAATGATTCTTTAGTATGAGTTGCTTCTTTCTTCAATCCGTTTTAAAAGGGTTCTTTTGTATGAGTCAATTCTTTCTTGAATTGGTTTTTATAATGATTCTTCAGTATGAGTTGCCTCTTTTTTGAACCAGTTTTTGTAATCATTCTTTGGCAAGAGTCATATTAGTCAATTCTTTCTTGACCCTGCTTTATATTGATTCCTTGGTATGTCTCATAAGAGTCAACTCTTTCTTCAAGCGGTTTGTAATTGATTAATCAAGTTGGTATGGACAGCATTAACACAGGCTTGAAACTTTGTATCTTATTTTCATTATTTTCATGCATTTTAGAGAACAGTTAGTAAATAAATTGTAAATATAGAAAGATCTTTCGAAGCTCAATTTAACACTCAAAAAACTATTGTTTACACACACCTACGTTGACCACCCAGCTGCCATGAAACAAGATAAATTGCTGACCCAAGAATGGGTCATTGCACTCATGAAATATGCTTGTGCCGCTGGTGCTTCTTGGGCATAGAGAAAAGCAAAGAGAACAGCCCTCATTATTGAAAAGACAGCTAGTTAAATTTTGAATGATCTTTTGATCACAATTAGGCAATCTATTGATCATTGTAAGAAAGATCTTTAAATAAATTTATAAATGAATGAATGACATTGTGTCAGACATATTTTATGTGACATATAGATGCAGACATATTTCACACATTTATATTTTAAAAAGTTGACAGGTCTGAACAGAGATACTTTCTCATTGTTTAATATATACTTTTGCTGAAGCCACCAAAGTAAAGATATTGCATTTGTAGTGCCACTCCATGGGATGAAAGAAGAACTTCATCTTATTTATTTCAGTTGCTTCTACAAGTAACTTATTGATCACTCTCTGGGTAACTTTCATTACTTAATCAACCAACTTCAGCCATCTATAGCTGCTTCTACATTATATGCAGCTACAACTCTGTTTACTCTTTAATATCATGGCAGGTTTTGACAGTGGGGAGAGATGTGTCAGTGCAAGTCCAGACTCTATTCCAGAAGAACCTGAAAACCAAGAAGGGGATGCAGTGTTCATTAAAGAACAGGAACCGGAGGAAGTAGTTAACCATGTTGATGGTGTGTTCTTTCTGTGGAATAGACAACAATTTTGATGTACTGTTAGAATTGTAATGGTAAAGTGTACATGAAATACCAAGCACAAAGCAAAGGGGAATGCATGGGCTGGTGCTGGGCCCAACATGAACAAGTTTGCCCCTGCCTCCTTTTCAAAAGCATTTTAAATGCAGATGTAAAATATGTGTTTGGCTTTATTTGTCAATGAAAAATTTAGATTTTTTTTAGATTTAGCATTTCTTTAAAATGTACAGAGAGAAGCTGGCTTTATGCTTGTGCTACACCCAACACATATAGAGTTGCTAATAGGAACTTCAATCTAATGGGCATGAATTTACCATTAACCTATAATGTGGTAGGTTCAGTTAGGTTATACTGAGTGTGAATTTGACTGAAGTTTTTTTAAGCCTTAAGTGTCCCAGAACCATTTTGCTATTTCGGAATAACAATATTATGAATCTTCAAGGAAAGAGACAGCTTTTATTTTTTTCTCTTAGACAAAATTTCTTTTAGAGCCTTTGAAATATATGTTGAAAAAGCAACACTGTGTCAACACAGGTGATACCAGCACTTTAGCACCAAACTTACTGACAAAGGGGATCATCTTGTACAGCCTGCTCCTGTAAACCACTATGCCACCAGTTAGTCTTCAAGAATACCAAGCAATAGTAATTAACTATGTATCTAGCTGTAAATCCCCTCTTATTACAATATATTACATAACATATTAGTTTATTGGTGTTTGATTTTTTAGTTTCAAGATCATGTTCTACGTGATTCTTGCTTGGAACTTGCTATTGCTTTGTCTGTATTCAATCAATGAGCTTCTGTCCCTTGATCTTAAATCTAGATTACAGAGGATGATAGAACACGAGACATACTATGAAACTGTTGTATAAAAACTTTTGCCTTAGTTTGAAACTAATGTTGATGTGGAAGGTGGGATGCAATGAATAAATTAATATGTTCCTGTCAAGTATAGTTGAAATTTATGTGCAGTCTGTTGGATGCACCTGAAGGAATATATGCTGCTTACTGTTCTTCTTGAAAGGTAACCAAAATGGCCTCTGCATTTCGTATCTGTTTAGAAGTCCGGAAACAGAGAGCGGAGACAGTGACTGAAACAACAAGAGAATCATCTTCTGAAGGTAGATTTCTTTGAAGGACAGGACTTTTACTTATTGCCTCGTCGTTTACTTATTAGTAAAACCTCTTGCTTATGTTACTTTGTAAGTGAAGTGATTCTTGATGCCCTACCATGTTTGGAATGCTTTTCTAGCCTTCATTTCTCCAATCATTTGGTGTGATATTGCTTTACTGTACATGCTTGACCCCTGATAGATTGCGTTTACAAATGAGTAAAATGAAGGGAATGATAGGACGACTGAATGCTACAAAGAAATATAGGCATTATAGTAACTCCTCTTTCCTTTTCCTACACAGATGTTAATGATCCACAATGGGCAGGACACAAGAAACATGTTTTTATTTTGAGTGAAGCAGGGAAACCAATTTACACTAGGTATGAAATGTACTTTCTATCCATTTAAGTGACGTAGTGGGTTTTCTTTTACATAATCAATTTCTCTAAAGCATGGCTGATGATGCATCAGAGAAAATTATGAATTTTGTGAGAGGCACCGATTGTCCGGCCTAGGACTCGCGGCAGAAAAGTGGAAAAGACTCCCAGACATTTGCAGTATTTTAACTGTCTCAGCATCATCTTCAGTGTATAAAATACGCTAATTGTGTGCTCGCACTAAAGTGTGGTATTAGGTGCTTTCAGTTGATCACATTACATTGCAAATAACTGTTCAAGAGCTCTCTGTTTTTAAGTGCTTGGATAGTATTATCAAATGTATTGTCATCAATATTTTCATCACGTTTTCCTATACACGTATGAACCGTTACCAATTAAGCGTCTTTGGATATTAATGTCGCTTCAAGTTTTGTTAGAAAAATAATGTAGGCAAGCCCGGATGATAATGTTTTTAGGTGCAGCTATGTCTTAGCACGTGTTTCTATTCACGAAGATATCAATTCTTATGTAGCTGGTGTAATTTGATGTTTCTCTTATATATTGCATGACTTTTAGTTCAAATGTTTAAATCTTGTGTAGCTTTCCTTGTTGTTGTCTGTTGATCGCAGAGTGAAACCTTTCATTTAATTTGACAGTTAGTGTAATTTATTATATGTTACATTGTTCACTACTTCCTCTTACTCTGCTCCTTGTACTTAGACACGGCAATGAAGAAAAACTAGTAACGCTAATGGGGGTCATGCAAGCTCTAGTTTCGTTTGTTGCAGACAGTAACGATACAATTAGGTGAGTAGGTTGATGATCATATCTAACAGTACTGTAATTTTGGAAGAGATTGGTCGTGGTACGTAATGAATATGAAGCGCAAAAAAGGCTACTGATGTTGTTGGCCAAAAAGCTGTATTTCACAACTAATCGGATTCTAAGGACGTTTATATAATACGGTGTTGTGAAGGTTTTAGAATTGACATGCCCTCTGCGTTGACCAGGTACGATGGTACTACCATTTAAGAATTTTAGATGTCTTACATTTAAGGGACTTTGCTCAAAACGTTCCGGCCAAAAAGGATTAAATTGGGATACTATATTTTTGAATTAATGTGTTTTTTTGTTAAAATCGGTACTATGTAACGCCGTCGTCAATCAACGTTTGCGTTTGCCTCATTTTGTGGATTTCTATCCGTACTTTCTTCCTTTGTATGTATGATACTAGATTCTTCATTTTGAATATTTTGAGCACTCGTCAAGAATACCGAGGAAATCAAAAAGGAAAAGAGAAAAGGGGATGGGACTACGGAATGTACCGATACTTGAACGATAAAATGGAAACGACGAGAGATGATGAAAATGAGCGATAGAAATCTGTTTAAAAAAGAAAACTAACCATTACAAATACGTAACAAAAGCATTAGGAAGCTGCAGAGGCAGTATGTAAGTAAAGATAAACTGATTGTTTTGCAGTGCAAGGTAAAGGAGCTAAGATGCGATGTGTTAACAAAGCTGACTATTAAATATAATTAAATACAGTTTTACCGTTTCCAAAAACTCGTTCAACACCAACTTTTCAAATGTGAGTCAACTCTACCGGTTCAAACCAAATTTTTAATTAATGTAAAATTTACGAGTACTCTTCCTCGTCATGCAGCTAACATTACGTTAAGTTAAGAGCATGGGTACTTCTCATATTTTCTCATAATTACGTTCTGACAAATAGAGGCAACAGCAATATTTAGCGAGTCTAAGGCACGCCATGAAATGAAACGCCATAAAATAAAACCGAAGGGAAATCGAATCAGTTTAAAGTAAAGATTATAAGAAGATATAATATGGCTGACGAAAAAATATTAACAACACGAGTGCACACGTAAGCATATCCAGCTGCTTCTTTGAGGATGCACTGCCAGTCGATCCGTTAAGTTGTGGTGCTAGACTGTTACAGGCAATCGAAAACAAAAAGCTCGTTGCATTTCATTGTAGCAGGTCACTTTTAATACCTCTTCGTTTTGAGAGTGTAACTCTTTTGCGATTATTTTTTTCTTTTGCGATTATTTTTTTTTTGAGTACTGATTCCCACCGCTGTCTTTTTCTATAGCATTTTACAAATTTGCTGTCTTACAGTTTCCTTTTCTTCTATTGCAAAGGTCGTTCTTCTTTGCACTGTAAACCTTTATTTCACCCACGTACGTTGTTGCATTGTTCTTTTATTTCACTTGCCGTATGCACAACAGTGCTGATTTATGTCAGAGGTTTGGAAAATCGGAAGATTGGAAGTATATATGTTCTAGTATTGATGATAGTCCAGACCTTTATGCATCACCACTTTGACAAAACCTCGTGCATCATATATATTGTGCTTCTTGCATCGTCACGTTGTGAAAATGCGGCAAGGAGTGGATTTGATCTCTTATTGACGAATAAGTTGCACCCAACCATACCAAAGCACTACTGTTTGCTGACATAATAACTAATGTATGGCTACCCTTTTCTTTCAGGAGTATCACAGCCGGGAAGCACAGATTTGTATTTCTCTCAAGAGGTCCAATGATAATGGTAGCCGTTTCCAGTGGTAAAGATTCAGTAGCCCATGTAAGTCGCCTACGTTCCCTTTCTTTGTCGGTTCTTGTTGTTGCCTCTCTTTAAGGAGAATTTAAACTTCGAGGGAAACGTGCCAGTAGTAGAGAGATAATACTGCATCCTTTATGTTACGGTACCCTTTACTGTGGTTGGCCAGTTGTTTGTTTAGTCGTGTGCAACACATTAACCTACCTCAACCTACCGATTGTAAAAGAACGACAATTAAGGGTAGAAATTGACTAAAGTACCAAGTACTCATCCACCGTTGTCCATCCAATGATGGTACTTTGAAGTTACGTTTAACTGAGATAAATTAAATTGAGATGATGATATTTTAATTGATAGGTCCACTAGACAGCTTCGTAAATGTTATGATCCGATAAGTATTTCTCATCTGACGCAGTTGGTACAATAGCAGTGAACCTGTCTAGTAAAAATTGTTCGCACAACTGTGAACGGATGTACTTCCTTTCTCTTTGAAGATTCAAGTGATTCCTAGAAGTTAAATATTTATAGTTATAACCAATGACTGGAGACATGACTCACTTTCTAAAATTATTAGTTTTTTTGTGCTGTGTAAATGGACAATATTTTTATCTTCTATTTCTGAAGTAGAAATTGTGTTAGCTTTTCCTTATGAACTGTTTGAATATGGAGTAACGGAAATATTATGTACATGGGACGTTGAATAGTGGACCAGTATGAAGTACCCAATCTGTGCATTAGAAGCTACTAACAGAAGGCATTGATGACGAATAACCGCAGACCTCTTGATGTAGATGCGACCAACAAGTAACACGGAACGATGCCACAGCCTGGAGAAAACTATATTTTCATGGACTAGCATGGTTCCATGGTTTTCACGTCATGACATTGTTGTGCCCCACTTTTTAACAAACGCTGTCTATAAAATTATTTTCAGTTCAACTTTCTCCGTTACGTCTTCACAGTTGGTTCTGCAGTTGACGTATGTCTACCATCAAGTGCTCAGTGTTTTAACATTTAATCAGCTGTCGAGGATCTTTGAACTCCGAAGAAACTATGACTTACGTAAACTCCTCTCAGGTACTGCTGTTAATGTTACTATGCATCTTTGGAGTCGATATTTAATAATAAGACAATATTGTATGTGAAACTATGCATTGAGCATTTTTACCGCGCATGCCATTCCAGATGCGCATTCCTACGTATGAGTACGTTCTCCGATACGTTGTAAAGTTCATGATATTTTCCTTTGAAGAGGAACTGCGATCTTCAGTTACAAGTTACAGTGCCTTGTTGAAAGTTGTGATTTAACTGATTTGGATGCAGTATCTTAAATGAAAAAATTCAAAAAACTATTACAACGTACACCTAGCTGCAAACAATGCTTATTTTACTACGTCCATGGCGTTCGTTAATACCAGGCCAGAAATGCCCATCGCGTCTACTCAACTTTAACGGCAATGAAGACTAACTGCGGTGCAGATGATGTTCTTAGATAAAAACAGTTCCATTTTAATGAGTTACATAATAAGTAATGTGAGTGATTTAGTAGTAGCCCAGTTCTTGTTGTTTTACGCTTGATACGAAGATTTTACGGTCATTTGTGCTATGTTCATATGTTCATAATATGTTCATCTTCTTTTGGCAGGTACTGAGAAGTTTATAGATAATATTATCAATTTGATGAGCTCCGATCCAAGTCTCATGCTTGGGGCGGTAAGTCTCCTACTTACAAAGTAAATGCTCAAATATCCTGAGTTACTTTGGTCGATTGACGCTTAATATCCTTTGTATTGTAGTCAGCAGTCACAGACAGTTTCGTAATTGCACATTTGATTATGGAATTATTGCGTCGTAATTATTGCGTCGTAATAGTTCGTGCGTTATGGTAGCGGAGGGCGAAAATGCAAATCTTTCGTTATCCCGGGCTGGCGTTTAGGCACCAGTGATCATGTTTTTACTAGCCTACCTGAGGATGACTCAAACAGACTACGGAGAGATACTACTGTATCAGTAAACTACTATTCATGTGCGGGGGCGTATAATCTGGGTGTGCTAGGTGTGCGCCACACACCCTACGAAAGTTAATGATAATCAAAGACTCATGCCTTATCAATATCATTACTTTTAGTTCGCCCTGCTGGGTACATCAGAGTACGTAAAGAAATCCCCCAATGAGTCTTACGACCTTAGTTCCTCTTTTCGTTTTTGTGCTAAATCTTTTGTTAATACCTC
>JAAAKM020006289.1:0-10583 GCA_010016025.2 Alatinidae sp. Z8VKAUB7J3 | reverse complement strand
GATTAGCCGATATTGAGCATGCGTCAGTCGGTCGCATAATACTATCCAGAACAAAGTATTAAGTGATAAGCATCGCCACATTCGGAGAAGTAATAGTTCTCCACGTTTTTGACAACAATACTGAGCTGTGGATATGGTTTTTCTCACTATTTTTCAATGTAAGGATTACATCCTAAGTACAGTAATCATACAGTCATGTACCCACAGAATCGAATGATATGGCAGACGCGTTTCTCCCCTAAAAGAGTATTGATCATATTCATGGGCATGCCGTTCCATTTGGTACTGTTCATGCTTAATGCACATTTTAACGGAATGCAAATGGAAGGTTTTCTTTCGTTTCGCCCACTGTGATAGATTGAAAAATTTCATAAAATTGCCAAAGTCGAAATTCAGTGAGCTAAGTGTGCTGCTGATGACTATCCCCATTTCACATAACTACTCACTACCGAATTTACTTGGCTCAAATTTCTTTGTTGCTCCATTCCATCCCGGACTTTTTATAGCCCAGGGAGCTCACTACGATTTTCTTATGAGTCATGGAGTAGGAACGAAGGCCGATGGTTCATTCAACAAGCTCGCAACGTACCATTTTTGTACGGCTGATGTGTTAAAGTACCTTTTATTGTAGCGGGAGTATGTACAAAAGCCGCAAAGAATTAAACAGTATTATTGGAGATACAGGTGTCCTCATCTTGGTTTGAGTTAAATTGCGGTTCCCAAAAGGCCACCGTCTCACATGGTCATACCACCAGATTGAATGCTGAGGCAATAATTTGGTGTTAGCACAATGTTGGTGTTGAAGACATGTGCTCGTTGCTTTGGTAGATAAGGCTATAAAGAACAATAATCTATTGCTAAGTTATTGATTTTCTCTAAAGAGTTTTTCAATCAATACTTTAATAGCCCACAATGATTGTAATGCGTCAAATGGGATGTTATGGGCATTATTCTCAGCTTATTCCGTTTTGAATAGATCTTGTGAGATACAACCAAGAAGCGTTTTAAGTTTCAGTTCTATTGTATGAAACCTTGTGTAACCTCACAGGGTAACGGGCGTACTGCGGTTTTGAACACCCATGTTTTTAGCAACTAGCTGTGACCTAATAGGACGTAATATCTATGTTGTGAGATGGGGACAAAAAAGAGGAACAAGTGTGCCTTATAATATACAAAATGCACCAACATTAGTATTGTAGAGGAAAATTATATCCAATTTGATCAACAGCCATGCTACATATAGAAGGATCGTCCCCTTTACCTTTTTTACTATACATCTTCTTTATCATATCCGCCGCGACGAAACGTAGTAAACAAACGAAATAAACCATTATTACGCTATACGAATTTTCTCGTTTAAAGTATTGAAACGTTTAGGCGACATTGACCTGCTAGGCAATCGGAGATAGTTATAATAAAACTCGCTAAATTGCAAAGGGGTATCTTTGTCGACGTGTTACAGTTACGGAACACATTTCAGGTGCATTATCGCATGTGTTAGCAGCTCTTTTGGACTATTTAGTCTTACTGAATGCTCATATCTTCGTGGCAAACATTCCTTTCAGAAGGATGCTGCCACCTGGGCTGTAACTCAGAATCTATCATTGTAATCGTCATCCTCCACCAACTTTCTATGGTGACCAAAAAGCAAACACTTCTCATTTCCCTGCTCGCCACATCTACTCCTGACTTCCCACTGATGAACGTCGGTAGAAAGCTCTACATGATTAATGTTGACCCTTGCCGCGACTTGCTACTGTACACTGGAAGAGGATCCTTCAACTTCACCATCAACCCTCAAAAAGTTATGAAGGTTCTGATCCTCCAAGGCTATCGAATAGCCGTCTAACTAAACCCTCTAAATGTACTTTTACATTAGTAAATTTATCGTAAAAGGCTATTGCCTAGCATACAAAAAGTCTAGTCACTTAAAATTTAATACCAGTGTTTAGAATTAGAGCTCCTTTCCTACTTGCAAATTTTCATTTTGTCCCTTAGCAAATACGACATTGTACGTGGTATTGTTTCTGAACTTTGAAATTTAGGTAGCTCATTAAATATGGATATTTCGGTGAAAATCATGCAAGGGAAAGTCTTCAAGCAGATATTGTTATTGAAGTGTTGCATTGTAATTGTTGTTGCTGTATAACTCGATTTTTGTAGTATCTGTATTCTCGTTCTGGCGAAATCAGTTGCTTTATGAAAAGCAAAAGACAAGTCGCATAGACTTCTTTCAGGAATTCGTTGGTGGTGGCAATGATGTTTCGTAAAATATACCGTGTTGTATCTGTTCATTTACTAAGCTAAGATCAAAAAAGCATTTTTCGACCAGCTTTATATATCAATATTGTTAAAAAGGCATTATTGAAAATACTTTTTTAGAGACTACTTGAAATATTATGTACTTGTTTTACGCGGCCTTATTACATACCACTGGCCAACAGCTTAAGAACAAAGTGTAAATTTGGGATTGTGGTTTGGTGTTCTCTGCAGTGCTCAAATTGTGGTTTTGCAATAAGAAGGATCTCAGGCAGTGCCCGTTGCGTTCACAAAAAATCTTGCAACAGAGATAGCCCAGAGACTCAAGGACGTGGTTTTAGAAGTCTTGAATGAATGTTTTAACCCCCCCTTCCGAAGTTTCCATTAAGACATTTGCACATCATATAAAGAACGCTATATTGACTTAAAAATGCCCAGTTTGCATTTATTTCATGTAGTTCAACAATCACTACCACTACATTTGAGATGAAGTTTCATTTACTTGGGTGGTCTCTTAGCATTTAAAAAAATATTGAGGATCAACAAACAGTTTGTGTGATGCAGGGGAAGGTTTTATATAATTATACTTATGATTGCCATGTGCCTCTTCGTATCATATGTCTAGAAAGGGTCTCAGAACGTTGCTAAACAATCTTTCGGTAGTGCAAGTATTAATTTTGAAGACCCGAGCAACAGAAATGCAGATGTTTGCGGTAACAGAGTAAGCTGTTGTTTACTTAGCTGGGATTTTAGAGTACTATCGTTAAAGAATGCCAATTTTTCAAACCGCAAGAATATAAACGATATTCCTCAATATAGGGTTCTTGCTATGTCAACAAGGTTGTCTATTGCAGAAGTATTTTCTTCGTAACTGACGCACTGGTTTTGCCACTTATATGGAGCCTGGACTCTATTGTACGATGGCATGAAACCTTGCCAATTATTTGTTTTTAACAGGAGATAGGTCGTAGTTAGCAGTAGTATCAAAATATGATATAAACAATTACTTAGAGCCAAAGTTATTGTACAATTTTAAAACCTCGAGGTATGAATTTGTTAAATCATTTGTGACACTAGTGTATTTCACAATACCTTTATGTTTGAAAGTAACGCAAAGCTTTATGTTGACTCTTTCATTGTTTCTTTTAGTGCGCCCCTACTTTCTCACACGGCCAACTCATCTCAGCGTTGGAATAGGACAAACTGCAGTCTTGGAGTGCGAGGTGAGAGGGGAACCATCTTTAAGGCTATTTTGGCAGAAACTTAATGGACCTTCAACGGTGGAAACATTAATATTTCCGAAACAGCAATACGATGGCAGACTTACTGTCCTGGAAAATGGAATGCTGAAAATTAAAAATGTGAAGAAAAGAGACGGCGCTACGTATGTGTGCACTGTTGTTAGCGGACCTGTGACTATAGCGGCAAGTGCTAGAGTTACTGTAATAGGTAGGCTTCAGTTTTATTTGTTAAACCGTTAATGATGCCCTTTTGATGGAGCTTCTTTCACGAGTAGTATTATAGACGCTAATAAGTAATATCGAAAGATGAGAGCAGTGCGGTGACAGAGCACTCTACTTCTCTTTTATTTCAAAAGCGGCTTCATAAAACCAGTTTAAGGATTGATCGTTCTTATTAGTGTTTACTTAAACCGAAACCTTTGCCTGCACAGGGAAAGCTTGTTAAAGCATCTTGTTGAGTTATCTTTATGTTAAGAACCTGTTAAAACAGTTCTTACTGTAGTAACAACACGACTTTGTCGTGACGTTACTAGAACAGGTGTCATTCAAGGTTAAATGTTAACACTATTTTCTATTCTCAAGAGGTCTCGTATTCTTTTATGTCTTTATTTTAAGCTACTTAAGAAATGAGATCATACTACCACGGAGACTATTTGATTGCTTGCCCTCTTCGAGTCTTTCGTGGCTTCTTTTGTGTTATTCGTTGTGTTTATGTCAGGTTTGAGTTTCGATGCCATTACCGTTTTTAATCCATGTAACACTTGTGATAATTGTAGTTCGTGATAGACTTTAACTTAACCGGTGGCCATTCTTTTGACTATCTTTTTTAAAAGTTTTGTTTATAGATCCTGCTATGATTCTTTGTCTCCCATGACTCTTAAGATTAATAGGACTTTATCATACAGAGGTTGTTAATCACAATATTTGACTCATGAAAAATTACTGTATGGCAGATCGCTGATTTTATGCCTAGTACACACATTCATGATCAGTTTGTATATGCCTTGGACGTGCTGCTCGTAATTCAATGATTTCCCTTTTGTTACAGATAACGGTGTACCACCACCTTCAGTTTCAGTGAGACCATTTAACCAAACTGTTTTGGAAGGTCAGAATGTAACTATAATGTGTACTGCGAAAGGCTCTCCAAGACCTTCCGTTACCTGGGAGTTTGGTGCCAATAACGAGCCCATTACACCAATGACGGAGGGTGTTATATTGAGACAGAAGGGCATCCAACATACTCTTACTCTAAAAAATGTACTGAAATCAGACTCTGGCTCTTACAGGTATGTTGGTTATTCATCCTTGTTATTTATCTTGTGTTTCTGTTAGGTAAATGCAGATGCTATGAGCCATCTTCACAATATGACCCCACTCTTGCTCTTGCATCACCTTGTAGACCGTTACGAATTAGCATGAATTTAACTAAATACTACTATTTCAATGAACGAGCACGAAAGACAAGAAAACTGTTGCTATAGCCGCTCTGACCGTAAAGCATTTTTTCGCGGCATGGTGCTCCACCAAGTACTTATTGCGATCCGATAGCAACCGCTGGTTGTTTGTATACTCTCCACAACAATTCGCTATCGTCCACCGGTGGACGTAAACATCTGTCTCTACACAATTAGGAAGTCTATCGCCCAGCTTTACGTAATTTTACCACAAAAGGGCTGTCTTGGCGATGCAGTGTCACCGCAGTGTCGACTGTAGATTTTAAACGGTTTTCTTGGTTCCCCTCGTTGACACTCTGTTTCCTTAATAATATCTTCTGAACTAATAGGAATAACTATCACAGCGAAGAAAAACAAGTAAATAAATTCAGTTAGATTTCTAGGAGTGCAAAGCTTATAGTAAGTTGTAAAGGCCCAATTTTATTCATGGACGAGTTCTGATGCTTATCTGTTGGTTGCAAACAGTTGTTTGTTATCGGAACTACATCGTGTTGCTCTGAACGTGGCTTTCGTTCATATGTTATCCCTTTTATAAAGGTAGCCATCATTACAAAGTAAAATGTGGGGGGTGATTGATACCGGAATGGAACGATCTAAACTTTTGATTCCTGCTGACGCTCCCCTTTGGGGCCTCGCCCACACGTTGAAAAAACATAAGTATGGCTACGTTAGTAACATATTTCTAGTATGTATGCAAGTGACATAAATAGTTCAACGTTATTGTAAGGGTAGTCTTCAAATATTTTATTTAAGGAACTTTGTATAAGCAATCTTGCGTACTAAAAAGTATCCCTTCTGTATCGTTTCTGCCAGTAACATTTCCGTTCTTTTGCTCTCCTTTGCAGATGTATTGCATCAAATGCGGGTGGCAAGCAATACAAACTAGCTTATGTTACCGTTAGAGGTAAGGATACTATTTGCATCGGTATACTAATAGTTTCTGCTTTTCCTTAAATGTAGATTAGCATTTACGGATTATTTCTTGGCTATTGTTGACATTGGTTTGTTCAGGGTATGCATCCAACACTGTTATGGAAGTGTAAAAGCTTGGTTAAAGGTCCCCGCTATATACTCTTTATTAGTCTTTATTAACTGTGTTTATTGAAGCATCTAACAATGTACCTAATCCAAGGCTACCTAGCAGATATTGTATGAAACGGTTATCAACACTGCTACAATTTGTGACACATTGTTAAATCCACGAAGGTTAAATATTGGGTAACAGCTACATTAAGATGAAAAAGAAGAAAACGAAGCCTATGCATAGTACATAGAGTATGTTAAAGGTATCACTACAGCGGTTTTGATTTCGCTTTCGATGTGCGATGGCAGCTGCTGTGGCGGTTGTGCCTGCGGTTGTACTTACTACTTGAAAAGCTACTGCGACTGGCCATTGTTGTCACACTGTATATTATTGTTTATGGTTTACCAGTATCAATAGACAAATGGGACATTATTGGTGATTTATTAAGACGTGAGTTGGCTTGTTCAACCTTCTGTAACAGTTTCACCTGCCACAGTTAATCTGTCGAGGAGTTATCTATCTTAACTGTCCATTGTTCAACTCTGTGCTCTCTATGATCGTGTAAGTTCGCAAGACGAAAAATAATGCATTGCACTGTAGATGTTGATCTTGACTGAAGGATACGGTTTTAAGAGAAAGAAGTGACAATTTGAATGTTTTTCGGTTGTATTAGTTGCAGGAGTAAGGAATCCGTAAAGCTTGTATTGTTATGTTGGTTGTTGTTCTTTCACATTACTATTGTTAGGGGGTTATTGAGTCTCTACCCCCTTACATTCTATGTAGACATTCTAGATTAGTACGTTTAAGTTTCCCTTTGGGATAAACCTAAGTTCTGTTGCATATTTCTTAAGAATAATATTAAATAAACTGTTCTTCAATGTACAGAGGGGTACAAAGTAACACGACAATAAGCGTACATACCATTAAGTACCAGGTTATGGCTACTATAAACTGGTAAGGAACAGCTGACACGAACTGCAGTGTTGATGACTGTACTTGTTTCATTGAATATGAAATACATGAAAGGATGGTACATGAATCGACCGTTCGAGTCAAGCGTCATTGGCCACCATTTACGTCAAAGTACACTATCTAAACTATTAAGAGTTGACTTTGATTTATATTTGCTTTATCTTGACGTTTCGTCTGAGGTGGTTTGCACCTGCTTTACCTGTTTTGATTGTTGACTCCTATGCTTTATCACTTGTTCTAAACACAGAACGAAGCATAGCCCGCTCTCAGCAAGCAAACGTTTTGGTCGGCCGAAAATCTATTTTCTCTAGGCGCGAGTTGTAAAGTACTATTGGCCTCGATTATCCAATGCAAATCTTGAATTCATCTTTTTTAATGATAAATAATGTTTCTTTGTAGTTGTTCCACGTGCACCCAGCCCTCCTGCTTACGTGGACGTCCTCAACATAACAGCGTCTACATTGGTGCTACGTTGGAAACCGCCTCCAAACCCAGTCGAGGCGCCGGTGACTTCCTACGTCATAGAATTTATAGATGTCGATGATAGTAAAGACTGGCAGGTACTTGTGAGTGGTGTAAGGTCATCTGAATTTCAGGTGGTCAATCTCAAATCGAATACGAGGTACATGTTTTATGTCAGAGCTGTTAATAAGGTGGGACCCAGTCGCCCCAGCCCAGTTTCAAGGATTATACGCACCAGACCGTCATTTCCTGGTAAGTTGAAGTAGCACTGCATTCTTTTGTTACAAATATGTTCATATTAGTTTAAAAATGACTTTAAGTTCGTTCATATGATATGGAAAGTTAATAACTGTAATCCTTTACTCTGCATTAGTTAATCTGATGTTAGGAACATGTTCACAAGGCTCCCAATTCCTGTGAAGAAAATTCGCGTAACAGCGTATTTGTAAGATTAGTGAGCGAGGAAATGATAATGGGGAAAGGGGAGGGTCAATTAGGTATGCAGACTGGAGTATCGTTATCATAATGAATTAAACAGATAATAGGATCGTTAGTAGAAGCTTTCTTGAAATACCATGAAGCCATTTACGTTTGAGGCACAGTATCTTTGACCCTGCTCAACGGTATCATGCCCGTTCTTCCACCACCGATCTGAGTTGCTAAAGGACAAAACCACCTCCAAGTTGCAGATTGTAAGTAATACAATGGAGGAGCTGATACAGTTTTTGTAGAAAAAGTACTTACCTAAGTTCAGGTTAGCTTTGATTTAATCAAAACAAGTGTTTTAGTGGAATGTGGTTGCTCATTGAGAAAATTGTGTCATTGTCACCAAGACGATCCACTAACTTTCACTTTAGACTTGAGGTAACAATGTCTAGAAATTAAACGTGGTGAAGTTAAGACGCTATGTCATCAAGCCTGCTTTGCAGGAACTCCTCAGTAACCTGTCAGCCGCCGTTTCGGAATGACATTTTGCGGTAATCATTTTCAGCCACACTGCAGGGAACTTAATCTTACTTTATTCCCTCCATTGCTGTACGCACGTAATTATGGGCATTGCACAGTAGGGTACAACCAGACTTCAGCAGTAAAGAATACAGATAATGGAATCTGTAATCCCCTTTAATCACCCCTCTCACCATTTACGAACGTTCAAATAATGCCACAATAGCCTCAGCATAATGTTATTTGACGTTACAAAGGAACCCATTTCGACGTTTAGTTTCTATAAGAGGTTCTTGATTGAAATACCGAAGTTTGAGACGCGTTGGCAAAACTGCTATTATGGTTAGCTAGCTTTGTATGAGAAAAAGAAGTTATCAGATGATGTTTTGTTTTGACTTAACATATTGGATTAGCCTTTGGTTTAGTCAGGACTTAATTTAAAGTACTTGTGCTTTGAAAGTTGGATGGGTAATTTAATGACCTAGTAGTCAACCAGGTTTGTAAGCTGTCGCACCGCGCATGCCGTTAGTATAATGGTACTGCAGTTTTTATTGTAGAACTGAAGTTGGAAATCAAATTGTATCAACACGTATTTAGCGGTTGCTGCCGAACATTAGAACTGGTAGACAGACAGATAGACAGAATAGCAGACACAACGGGTAGACCGATGCCAAGATAGCAGACCAACAGGGAGAAAGTGGTGCCAAGGTTCACTCGGCCTTCCATCCTTACTAGGTCGGTGAAAGAAGTGTAGCATCTATGTTGGGAGAAGTGGCCAACACATGACTTGAGACAGGAGTGTCGCCCAATCCCTACCACTTGGATCGGTTCTCTGCCTTTTTGCAAGTAGTGGATATAGTATTTGTTCCCATTGATGACAAATTCTTTCCATAATCTGCGATAGGCGGTCGTACCGGGCGATTGAGCCCGCCTTATGCCTTGTAGCCAAAATTGAGGGGCGTTGCCTTTAGCCTGTTTCGTGGTTTTTCTGGTTTTTTAAGGCTAGTTTCAAAATCAGGTCCACTGCTCATCAGAGGTCTTTGATTGAGAGATTGCCCACCCCTACTACTGTAGTAGTGGAAGCTAAGGAAAAAGGAGCGGAGTGTTGCCTCCGACTCCGGTCAACCATCTTGTTCTCGTTCTTCGTCTTGTTCACTTTTTCCTTTTTTTTCACTGCAATATTCCTGCTGCGAACAAAGAGAAAGTTCCGCTCAGCCAGACAAGGCACCTCTTGCAAGTTAAAAGTTTAAACCAGTGAAATTTCGACTGCTTGCTTGGTACAACAGTAAACTACCGTATTGTGTACCCCCTCCTGCTCCTTTGCCATGTTTTAACGTCAGTCAGTCTGCACCCAGAAGTGCGAGGAAGTACAAATTACCTATTGTGTACTCCCTTCCTCACCAATGTCATGTTTCATGGTCTTTCTGTCTGTCTGCACCCAGGAATGTGAGGAAGTACAAATTGCCTATTGTATACTTACTTCCTCTCCAATGTCATGTTACATGGCCTGTCTCTCTGCATCCAGAATTGTGAGGAAGCACAAATTACCTAGTGGTGTAATGTAGTCCATAACTTAGTCCAAAGCTTCCTGTTGGTTCTGTTCATGTGAAAGGCATATAGTTTTGAACAGAACAATCATGAGGGATCCCTTTTCGACAGCCATAGTTTCTAGAACCGTAGTAAATTTTTTAGTAAGTTCTTTTCAGTCGTAATGACTACTAAGTACCTCTTCAATATTGTTCCTCAGACAAGAAAGAAGCTGTGTTTTCCCTGTAACTGTTGAAATATATGACATTCGCTTAGATGGAAAAGAAGTTGATAAGGGCAGAGTCATAGTTAGAGCTCCCGCAACCCTTTTACCTTCATTTGTATGGAAATAAACTGTTTTAAGGGCAAGACATGGTTCCAAAAAGGTGCTCATATTTGCGAGATACTACTAGCCTTCCACCGTACCTGCTCCACAAGATACGAGAGAAAGGAACGGGAAAAGACTAAGCGACTTGTAACGTGTGATTTAGTTTCTGATAAATGAGGCCGCTTTAACTTTAATTACCGAAATGACAGGAGTGTATGTATTGTTTGTAATTTTATTTTCTTCGTATATTATTTAGTGCCATTCACATCATCACCGCCAGCAAGGGTTGACAAATTACTAAACATCAAATTGCAGCTTTCGTTACAACCGGATAGTCATTCCTCCATTGGGCTCAGTTGGAAGGTAAA
>JAAAKM020006288.1:0-10585 GCA_010016025.2 Alatinidae sp. Z8VKAUB7J3 | reverse complement strand
TTGATAGCCAACTATCTCACAACATGATGCAATTGTTGTACTGTGCCAAAATTACTATGATACACTAATTATAATGCGTTACTTTTATCAGCAACCTATTTACTACCTGTATATAATAGGTATTCCACAAGAATACAATTTTCATGCAGTTTCAAAGTCATAGGATCCCGCATAAGTTACGACTTTAGTTCAAGGTTCATAAAACGTAAAATGAGACTCAACTATCTCAATTCTGCCATCCATAAACCCGCGAAATATTTTAGGCCCATGATTTAAAAATCAGCAGTATAAAAAAATGGCATTATCATACCTATTTTTGTCAATTCTTTTGTTGTTCCGGAGAGCCATCATGTAATTTCCTGTTTTCTAAAATCAACGTCAACATAAATGATTGTGCATCCTTGGATGCTTTCAGAAAGGAAAATTCCATCTTTTTAGTTATTGTACTAATTTTTAATTGCGATTGAGATTGATATTTATTTTTAACGATATTTTTAGCCTCTCCGGAATAGTTTTGAAAATCTCACATATATATTTAAGAGATTTTCCAGTTGACTTTTGTTGTTCTGTCAAAAAAATTCAGACTGTTTCATGTACTTTCAGCCTCTTGGCTTTTGCGTTTAACACTTTGGGCCAGTACGTAAGAAAAAGGAAAAAAGCAACCGAATTTTGAATAATTACCTAGAGCTAATTTTGTACAAAATAATGTCCACGATTACTTTGCTACGTAGTACAGGGTGGAACAACACAGAGGTGCTCCGGTGACGACAGACTCCCGTGAATGTCTCTGCTAACTTTCGACGTCCGCGATCCGGTTCTGTCTTTATCTGCTGTTTCAATTAATTGAAAATTTTCTTCAAATTTGGAATTATTTCTACTATTCAATTCACGTCGTTCTGGCTGTTCTTCAGAGTCTTCGAAGTTTGAATGATCTTTAGGAGCATTTTCTAGGTCTTCATTGTCGTCCCCTTTACTATTCGACTCTGTTTCGTCTGACCCCGGGTTTTTTATAAACAGATCTAAGTCACCATTTTTTGACACAAGTGTTGTCTCGTCAAGGGCAGCGTGGACATGGAGGGACCCGGAATGGCCATGCACGTGTGTCTCTTTTGTTATGTCAGACTTCCTTGTTTTACTAGGTAGACGCATGCCAGAAGAAAATGACCTTGCATGCACAATTTTGACAGAGCGTATAGAGGGACGACTACTAAATACCTTTTTAGCTCGTTTTAGATTTCTCGTGATTGAATGCTGGTTTTTCTCCTTCCAGTTTTCAAGCATTACAGAATTTTCAAATGTTCTCTGCCCCTGAATTATAGCCTTTCGAGATGGGTCGGGCTGCCTTCCTGACAGGGATAATTGGTGACGTCTGGTGTGCCTCTTGATGGTCGCGGACTTTTTTGTATCACTATCAGGCTTACGTGTTAGCTTGGGTCTTGATTTTGTGCTTTTCTTTCTGACATTGCTTTCGTTACTTAAAGTCAGGTCTCCAGGGAGTACAATAGTCTTTGCTTTGTCTGCCTTTGATGGGGCCTACATTGAGAAAAGAAGGGAAAGTGTACATCCGTGTGTCACTCCGATACATTAGAGTTTGGTGTAAATATCAGAAAGTAAAGCTTATCATTAGAGCTTCATAAGGTAAAATACAGCAGAGCGAGTGTTAGTTGATTAGTGATGCATGCAGCTTAAGAGTCTAGCAATTGTAAAATATAATTATCTCTGAACATTAGAGAGACGTTTGAGAAATAATAACTAATGAAATTTAAAGACGAACTAAAACTTCTCCTTTTTCTGATGATGGCGGATTTGTATTGGAGGAAGCAAGTTCTTGAAAATGAAGAGTTAATTTCAGAGTAGAGCAGAGCTAAGATATGCGAAGTAAAGGAATGCATTGCACTAATATTTCTTTGGACCAAAGAAAGAATAGATATACTGTGATTGAATACTTCAAGCAATGAATGTAGAGTCCATCCACGAAGATGCCAAGGATATTTTTACGAGTTTACGTTGATAGTACCTCGTCTCGATACGTGGAAATCACTTTCATACAGCTACGAGTTTCTGCTTGCGATCATTCTCGTCCTTCTTCTTACGCCTTTATGTGCGCTTCAGTGGAATGTTTACACTGCTGTACAATTCTCTGCTACTGACTCTTTATAACTAAATACCAGACATACAGGTTACTCTGTAATCGAGTCCCAACTTATAATAGCGAGTTCTTCTCTTCCAGCGCAATCTCTTTCCTTCACTCTTCACATGCATTTTAACATTATTTACATCGGCAGCAACAAAGATCAAGGACAAATTTGAAGCAATTTCAGTTCTGAGAGTACTTGGGCCTTTCTCGTAAAAATATTAAATATGTGTTGTATTTGTTAATATGTTCACCGTTTGAATTGGAAGTAAAATACACTCAAATAAATAGTTTCCCTTCTTCAAAACAAATTTGACACTGTAAACACTTCGTTATGCAAGTCTCAAACCTTGATGTTTGTGACTGCAAGCAGTAGAAGGATAGATGTTTTCTTGACAGTAAATCAGAAATTATAGAGAAAAATACACACATTATAAAATCGTACCCAAGCCGACTTATCCCCAAGAGTTTCCTACTAGTAAGACTGGGAAACGATGGCACGGGTGATTTGTTACTTACTGGTTTGGAAACTTCAGACAATTCATGCGCTTACGTTAACCTGCTGGATTGTATTGATACGATATTTAAAGTCAACACTTGTTTAGCTGTACGTTTAGAAACATGTTTTATTGAGACTGTTTCTAACTTAGCTGAAATTATTGTTTATACCTAGCTAGTCACATTACGTATCTATCTTACTCTCATCTTGACTTCCTTGTATCTTACCCTCCCATGCAGATGGGAACTGGTAAATTACTGTAATTGGAATAAAACAAAACATTTTATATGCTATTAGTTATGTCGTGTGGGATGATATTTTTTTATCATCTTAAAGACAACGTAAACAGTAGTCCAGATTAGTTAAAACTGTAATAATTCATTCGTTTCCTGCCTTATAAAGTGCGTTTTGTTTACTCAATCAATAACATCAGCAATTTTTGGTTTCATTATTTGCCTTTCAGTCCTCTCTATTGCTTTGATCTTTAACTTTTCATCACAAAATGTACACTTGTTCCCTTAACGTACACACGGATTATCAATAGCCTGTGTACTTGTTGTTCTCGATTGCTTATACTGTAACTCTCTACTACACCTCGACTTACTTTCCGTCGTATCATAGCAAACTGTCATGCAAAGTGTTAGCAGATACTTTCGAGATGTAGGAAGGAAAAAGAAGCGGAAGAAAACGTAGGAAAATTGTGGCAAGGAGATTGCAAGTTGTCACTAAAGATACTGTATGGAGGATGTTGGAGGAGACGACTGCACCAGAAGAAAGCCAGTCCAAGGTCCACTTGAGCGGATACTGCAAATAGAATACACAAAAGACACTTAGTTGGGAAGGTTCAAATTAAGGTCATGGGAGAAGTAATGAAAGAAATCGTTCCACTGATTTTACCAGAACATAAATTAATAACAAAGAATTGAAATTATCAATAAAGCTGAAAATACATCAAGAAGCAGACTATATGCAGTAAGGAGGACCTGACCTTTACTGAAGAAATTAAACATATCCTGCTAGATGGAAGAATATTAGAACACAATCATAATTGCAATGGCTCTCTAGTTTTTTTTCCAGGGTAGATCTTGTAACACAGGCACATCTCCGTTAAGCTGTTGTACACGTATGGGAAAAGGAAGGGGTGCACCAGAAGTCCATAGAAAGACAAACCACATGTGTACCAAGTTAGTTCAACCAGATGTTAATATAAGGAGAAATTGTCATTTGTTATTAAGTCCTACAAGCAGTTGACGTAAAGAATATGATAAGCAGTTAGCACTTCTCAGAAGGCAACATATATAGGGGAAGTGAAAAATTCTGGATATGTTAGTAGGTTAGTGAGAGAAAGAACGATGACGAAAGTTAATGTAATACTGCAAGGTATTTTAAGCTTAAAACAAGAGAATAGCAATCAATGACAAAGTTAGGTAATAGCACAGTAAATATAGAATTCTTGGCCAACAATCCTTTTCTTGCAGTTACAGATATACAAATTGCCACAAGAAATATTTATAATAATGAGTTGGTTGCTAAAATGTTTGTCAATGTGAAATATGTTAAATATAGCATCCCATTATCAAGAAGACCTTATCTGTATACGACATATATAATTATGGTAAGAAGAAGGGCACAAACACGGAACGAGGTATAGCAAACACGAACGAATGCTTTTACAACGAGAATATCAAGAAGGTTTTAAAACTTTCAGAAAGTAATAGTACGAGAGCAGATAGATATTGTCCATTATATCATTGCCACTGTGCTGTAAACTGAGACAAATATTTTCTCTTTGATAAATTGCGATTTTGTCAACATTGGAAGAGGATTTGTGCATTATTCAATGAGAGCTATGTGATAGAAATAAGAAAAGGCTACTTGTTGGGCAGGAAAATGATGTCTGAGCTTTCATTCGTTTGAATCGCCAAGGAATCAGGAGTTGCTAGAAATTGAGATGATTGGAATAAACCTCCTTGATAGGAGCAGATGTTTTTCTTCAGGTTTGTGGTTTCCTGCTCAAGATTGCAAGGAGTGAAAGAAAATGTTAAGCAAGGTAAACTCTGAAAAGAGAAGTGTCAGGAAAATATATGAAATTATTAGGATTGTGCAACAGTAATTGAATAACAAAGGAAGATTGATCAACAAAGAGACCTACGCTGACAATTAGAGTCAGTTTTATACAAAATAGAGATGTCTTTCATGTCTCAAAATATAAACAGGGGCATCCGGAAAATCTGGAAAATTTGACATTTAAACCTGGTTTCAAGCAATGCTACCTCATTTATCACAAACTTAAACATGAGAGGACGTTTCGTGTGTACTCTCAAATAAAAACAATGTAAATATTTTCTTATTTCGATCCAGATATTGCTGAATAAAACAGCTCTTCAACTATGTAGACGTTGCGATGAGGGTTTTGTGTATAACTATACTGTTGAAAGGATTAGAACTCTGGCTTTGAAAGTCGTGTTTTGAGGTCAGCCGGGTGCTATAGACTGAACAGTTTGACATTTGAATAAAATTGCACATTCACTGTTATAATCCCTTAATTAGGATAATTGGATTAACATAATATGTCCCTTAAGACCTAAGAAAGAAAACGTTAATTCAAAGATACTGTCTGTATTAACGCAAAATGTTGAATTTAAGAAACATGGTGCATAGGCATTTAATAAACGGAGTAGATAGGGAAAATATGCATTTCTGTTGAAAACTCTCATAGAATAAATCGCTCTTAGAAAGGTTTGTGTCTTACCAATAGCACTCTAAGGAAATAAACAAAGTGAAGACAGATGTAGATCAATCTTAAGTAATAAAATATATGAAACTGCAATTTCTTAGCCTGTTGGGTATTTTAACTTCTTCCTTTTGTATAAAAATTTGGAAATGGAAATGGAGTCCGTCCTTTAATTTGATAATTTTTCTCGAGGTGTTGGATGAAGGATGCTAAAGATAAAGCTATTTTTAAACTCTTTCTGCTTATTTCCTATAGATTTAGAACTAATATCTCCCATGATTTGTCGTTATTTTGGATACAATGTTTCTTTGCTCTATTTCAGACCAGTAAACCCATTATATTATTTCAATGCATAGGTGACCTAATGTAAATGCTGATAATTAATTGTCAGAGAAAGTAAAATTTCTGCTTAAATTTACTTAATTAACGTTATGTAGCCATTTACTAAATGCATGATATAGCCATATCCTGAGTGTGTTAAGTTACACCACCAGCTGCAAAATCTCAGCCTTACCAGCTGAACTGTTATCTATTAATATCCGTAAAAACAGCCTTCTTTCTGCAAAGTATATTCGACGTTCTGCAGTCAAATTTCACGCTCTTGCTCATAGTTAATGGTTCTAAAACATTGCATTAACGTTTTTGAGATCAACGACATTGTTAAGTTTACGCAAGTTATTAAATCAAGTGTCTTCCTACCTCAACATAACCCTTCTTTGCATATGCTCGTGAAGCTTTGTCTCGTTTCCAGAGATTGCCCTGGTGATACTTTCCGTTTTTGCTCACTCCATGCCTCGTCAAACTGTATTCCTGCAGAATCACCACCAGAATAACGAACTGTAGTCCATATTTAGCTGTCATTATAGTCCAACGGCAGTTAGATTATGAAGTACAATTTCCTGTAGGGCTCCTGCAGGGAATCCTAAGTTCGACCTCGTTAGCTTAGGGAATCTATGGGCACTAAAAGGTCAGAACATAATCGACTAAATACAGTATCTGTCAAATACTGCTTAATTAATTCTTACCATATATGTATGGCCGCATTCGGGGTGAAATTAACCCATCAATGCATGACATGGTCACTCTGCAGCCACTCAATGGCCACTAACTACCTATGCGTTGCGCTGGCTTTAGGGAGTCCTGCTCATGAGCAACCCATTGAGACCACATTGGACAATGGATCTTGAATAGCAACACCTGTTGTAGTTAAGGTTTTCCTGATGGGTTTAAGAACTTGTGAATAAACAAAATTGACTTACATTCGCAAGCAGGACAGCATCGCTGATTCCATCTCCCTTCAAGAAATCTTATTGGTTAAAGCAGACAAATGATAAAAATAAAATGTCTCAAAGGCCATCGTAGATGTAATGCACCCACAAACAAATCATAGAATTGACCTTCGCTGTGTGATCAAATCATTGAAATTATGAACAATTTCCATAACAGATAGCAGTTTGTTTATTTCTTATTTGCACTTATAGTACTTGCCTACAATTTGACATATGTAAGCGTTCTTTGCGTGTAGGTTTTTACAACAATATTAGATAAAATCTGTGGAATTTATAAGCAGTACTTGGACCCTGGGAATTTTTTCTCAGCAAGGATTCGATTCACTGAGTTTGAAGCTTAGTCAATATGTGCTTAATGTCTTATCGTTTCTGCACTCCAGATAGTGAGCTGTAATCAAATATCATATTTCCTTGGAAGCCATGAAGTGCATCTAGCTAATGTGTAAATTTTGGACATGAAGACCATGCATGGTAAAGCAATAACAATGTTATCTCGATTACTGGCCCTTCTTTAAGTTTAATTGACATATGAACGTAAACGCCGGATGAAAATCTCTTGGATTTTGACATTCAAATTCTTAGAAAACATTGAAGGAATATTGACAGCATATACAAAATTATTACCTAAATCTTTTTTGAAATTTAAAATCTAGCTGAATTGTCTCTATAGACATTAGTTACTGATAATGGAATGTATGATGAAGGGCAATTCATATTTCACTGGACATAAAATGTAAAGCGGAACTTCTCTGTAAAGACTTGCTAATAGTTTCTGTTAATTTCATTAATTAGGAATATTATTTCTAATAGACATTCCATTTAAAACACAGCTATTTCAAAGGTTTTGGTTTTCATTAGTGGTGTCATTTGGTAGGCTAGCTTTATTATCAGTTACGATTCACATATAACAGCAGTGTCTTAACAGTTTGAATGTGCTCATTACCAATTATCAAACCGTGCATTACTGTGTGTGCTCAGCGCCCGGACCATTCATTTCTTCCATAACGACCCTTAATAAAATGGATGTAATTAGAAGTTGATGCCGTTGCTAAGATGAGGTTTAATGATAAGCCTGTACCTAACGGAGTTTCAACTACTTGTTTATGACTATGAAAGACACATGCTCCGTTTTACTGAATTATTGCATAATTTTATAATAGTAGTAACAATATTGTAGGCATATCTTATCACATCAGATATTCAATTCCCTTTCTGATGTGCGCAGCTGTAGCAAAAAGTATGTTGCAGGCTTAAAAAGTGTCTTTCCAGTAGGAAACGTATAAACAGTGCTTCCTGTGTAACCGGATTTTACCAGAACATTAAAACCAGCGGTATTGTAATAGTCTATCTGACACAAAGGTTTCTGTTCAGAGAGAGTAAGGTGCTACTGGCCCCTATGTCCGGCGCGTTTATAGGGAAATGGCGTAGCGTACACGAAGTACAATTGGCATTGGCATAGTAGACAAGTTACTTGGGCATTGCTTGTCTAAGTAAAGGGAGTGGGTGGATTGAATAGAAAGGATAAATGCCATCTTAAATCATCTTTTGACCGATTGAATACATATAAGGCACCAAAAAGATATTAAAATCGTTACAAACTGACCCCCAAAGTATCGAAACGTTATTGACTTATGTATATATACCAACATGTATTATTTATACTGACTACTCGGTATAACAGAGATGAAGCCTTATTGATAACAATAGGAAGGCAAATTATCTTCGCCAGCTCAGGTTTCACGTCCGGGTACCTCTGCCAGAGTGATTTACGTCACAGGACGTGAACACTAAGGTAATTCGCCTTTCCTTTATCATCATTAATAATTAGTATATATATAGTAATATAATATATATATACATATATATATATATATTATATATATATGCAAATATTATACATCTCCCTCTCTACATCATAGATAGAGATCATAATATGTGAATATCGTAAAAAAACAATTAAGTAGGGAACTCCTGTTAATCCAAAAAGCCTATTCGCCGATATTCCCTAATTGATCTAAATCACATAACAACTAGCTCAAAGAACAAGATATTCATACATAAAACTTGGGTAAATCAAATAAATGCCACTTTTCTATGGGTTAACAATTATCGACCGTAAGCAACACAAGTTGGTGTAAGTACAGACCTATTCATTTTGTTTACATAAAATAAGATTGGGACGAGAATGTAAACAGAATGAAGATGATGTCGTGTAGCTAAAATTCTAAAATGTTCTTACTTTAAATGTTTAAGTCGTGCTATGTAAAGGTCAGATGTTCCTTTGTTGCCAAACCGGTAATGTTTTCCCCATTTCCGTGTCCTTGTTGGCACGTCAAATAGTTATTTCCTCCGAAGGTTGGTCATAATTTCCACAAATCCGGTGAGCTACGTATTGTTTGGCTGTTTGGCTTATTTTTCTACCTAAAAAGTTATAAAACTCAATGCCTTTATAGTTATTTTTATATGAAAATACCATTACTGCTGTTTTGTCGTGGCGTTAGACATGGGGAAGCAGGCGGTGGGCACTAAGAAGTCTGAAAAAGTTGAAGACAACTAAAAACCAAAGTGAAAAAGAAAAACAAACAACATAATATAAAGACACTAAAACAAAGAAAAGCCAACAAACCGATTTTCAAAACTCAATTCTTTATTTAAGCATAACACCAGTACATAGTTTGATACTAACTTATTATAGGCATATCAAAGCTGAATGAATATTCGGAGCCCGGTGATACATAATGATAATAATTTCTAAAACTTCAACATTTATTTCTTAATTTCACCGGGTACAAAAACACTAAGTCAGACGTGCGCTTTATAGGAATATGTGACTTTTATGATAAAAGCTACAAGACATTGGAAAAACAACAACAAAGAACCCCACCTAACAACAAATAAACAAACCCGAATACAAACAACAAGCAGTTCAACAAAAAAAAGATTAGTCAGAAATACATACAAAAGTAACGCCTAACGGATAACAGAGTAGTTTGTTAAGCTTACCAAGCTAAAGGTTCTGGATACGGCCATTCAGTATTACCCTGACAAAAATACGACGTGCGAATAATAATGAACTCCTTTTCTTGAGGCGTCATTAATAAAAACAATAATGATAATAATAATGATAATATTATTCATATATAGATAGATAGATAGATAGATAGATAGATAGATAGATAGATAGATAGTAGTAGTACTACTACTAGTAGTAGCTGTCGTTGTTGTTGTTGTAGTTTTTGTAGAAGTAGTAGTAGTAGTAGTAGTAGTAGTAGTAGTAGTAGTAGTAATAGTAGTAGTAGTAGTAGTGGTAGTAGTAGTAGTAGTGGTACAGTAGAAGTTCCAAAATCCAATATTAACACAAATAGATATGAGTTCTGATACCTTACCTTCAAAGAGAGTAACTTTCATTCCCCTTAGTGGATAATTGCTGGCATGATTATCATCAAAGTTGTCTGCTGCGCCTCCGTTATCTGTCGTGAAAAACAAGACAGTGTCGTTCAGCATGCCGGAAACGCTTAAAGCTCGATATACCTGACAGAGAAATAAAAAGATGGATGTATCTGTCATTGAAGTAGTTGGCTGAGTTTAGGAAAATATTTTATTTTTCCATATTATTATTTCAAAGTGCTTCCCATATTGGCGAAGGGTCACTATCTTTGTTAGATCGTCTCAGATGTAAATGACCGTGAAGAGGGATTTTAAGCTAAGAATTTTGGAGTCAGGATTTTAGACTCAGGATTTCAGACTCGGGATTTAAGACATGGGATTTTAGACTCGGGATTTTAGACTCGGGATTTTAAACTGAGGATTTTAGACTCGGGATTTTAGGCTCAGGAGTTTAGACTCGGGATATTAGACTCAGGATTTTAGACTCAACATTTTAGACTTAGGATTTCAGACTCGGGATTTTAGACTCAGGATTTTAGACT
>JAAAKM020006287.1:0-10587 GCA_010016025.2 Alatinidae sp. Z8VKAUB7J3 | reverse complement strand
CCGACCAGATCAAACATTTAAATCTTTAGTAAATCGTATTCTATATTTGACTTTAAAAGATGACGATAAATAGTGATTACGAAATGATTGACTTCAGACAACAAAGAATCGGCTAAAACACGATAAATGGAAGTAAGACTTTACCTAGCAGTCGAGCACATGCTTTATAAAAAGAAGTAACCATAGCTGATACATGCACGGCTGGCACACTTATTCCGGGACAGTAGGTTATCAACATTGTCTATGGGGCATTTAAAGCTAACAAACCAAATGCACTGACTGGCAAACAATTTGATAGACCTAGTACTATCAGAGAACTAGGCAAGAATAGTCGTTATGTCACATAGGAAAGAGAAATAACTTGGAAGTTTGAGCCACCTGAATAAGTGCTAGCTGGAGAAAAATTTACCTTTGGAGGAAGTTTTGGACAAAGTGTTTCTTAGCATGATACGCCATGTGTATTTCTGTTTAGTATTAAACAATCGCACCGAATGTTGTAGTCAAAGGAGTGGATTATATCAGGTAGATCAAAGCAGGATTTGTAAACAAGACAGGGGAATTCTTTCCAATGCAAAGGTTAGACAATTCCATGCCTTCCGATTATAACTTTTGTTGAAATGGTTTGAATGTTTGAATGTTCTCGGAAAACCATTGATCTAATACGGACAAATTGGTCAGCATTTCATATATTCTTCTTGCTTTAAAGGAAGTGAAATGAGGGCACGGATACCCATCTGTGCAAGAAAGGCCTGGTACCTTTGGGAATCTTCTATTGAAAAACAAACCTTTACAAAGCTAGTACTTCTTATGACTGTGGTAAAAGAAGAGTTTAGCAATAGATATACTATTTGCAAGTTGCTGAACAGAGAGAGGGGCCCTTAAGATTTCAAAGCTGCGCTAGAAATAAACCTTCATCAAGCTGGGTCATGAAGATCAAATCAAAACAAGTAACAAAATATGGGATATGGTGATTCAGAAAAGCAGAAATCTTGGAAGCAACTAAGGAAGCTAGGAGCGTAATGAAAATTGTAGAAAACGTTCTCAAAGCATGAAAATTTTTAACAATCTACGCTCTGCGTCAGACTTCAGTTCCAGCAACGCGGCTTATATTGTGTTTTTTCACACTTAGTTTTCATTTTTGTGAGTATTTCTGAGCAATTACAAGGAGAATGGAGTGTGACTAGAGAAATTTATTTCTTTTCTTTTCCAATGCCCTACTTTTTGTTTTCATCGTCTAATTAATTTTTCACCAAATTTACTCAGCCAGTCCTGCTACGTTTTTTCATTTACGATTCTGTTTAGAAGGGAGCTCTAGGAGCTTATCTACTGTATGAAATTTTGAAACCGAACATACCATGGTATTCAGGTTTGCTGCACATTTAGTATTATTTTTTGGTACTAAAGTTTTCTCTTTAATTGCTATAGTTTTTAGGAAAAGAGCTTTTTGTCCGCCCATGTCCCCGTCAAAATTGCTTTCGTTAAAATTTTGTGACGTTTATATTTTGCCTTTAAAGGAAACACTTTTAAGATAAAATGGGACATATATGTTCAAATTAATTGATATGCAAAGTTATTGCAGTGTTATTTTGTATAAATTTATATAGTTTTAACTTATAAGGGCAATCCAATACTAAATGGCTGGCTGTTGTAGCAGTTTTGCTTGCTTTTGGACCACACTCACCTTTTTTAAACGCAATAGCTTGACTGGATGTAATAAATTTAATTAAGATGCAGCTATATCGTGGCAGTAATTATAAAAGTAAAGGCCAGAAAGTTTTATCCCTTAAATCATAAATCCTCTATTTCAGTTGAAGTGAGATCAGTTGACAGTTGGTAATCCACCACATACACAGGAAGTAGCAAGCAACTCAACCAGCACCGGTGAATAACGCCTCCAAAGCAGAGGGACCCTGCTATGGAACAATACGACAAGGAAAAGGAGGCAAAAATCGTGTACCATAGTTTCCTCTGATGACTTCTGACCTGATTCAATAAATGGAGCTGTTGGTTGAATTTTACGAGGTAAAATTTGAAAGTTAGGTTCTAAAGATTTTTGTAGCTATAGGATACTTTTTTAGAAGTGCTATCAAAAACTAAACGTTTTGTCTAACAGACTTCTTCAGGTCACTACTGAAAATTGTTGTCAATGAAGTTTCCACATTTGGCGTTTTACTTATAATAACGTGTCGGCGGACTATTCACCTTACCTTCATCAAAAACTATATTGTATAGTTCTAGACAACACATCTAATTGGTAAAAATTTATACTTTAGCATCAAACAAACGTTTTCATCTTTATCAGATAGATGTGAGACATACAGCACAAGATCCAAACGATACAGTATCACTTTAAGCGATGCTCCAATGGCCATTAACTCGTAAGAACCAGTTAAACTATGCAGCATTGAGTTGCCATAGAGTGCCGGCTCCTCAAGTAAATATTTACCACCAAGATTGCCGTGACATGAAAACTAAAATGCATGCGAAACGATTGTTTGAGAACAAAGGTGAAAACAATGAAATAAATCTATAAACCGTTCATATCGGCTCATGTCAACTTTTTTCAGGAAATAATTTTTTTACTACTAAAAAGCACCAGAATCTAAGTCTTTGTAGAGTTTAAGTTCTCTCTCACTGCAATTAGAGCTAATTTTAAAGTTAATAACAATTTAGTTCTGTAAAGGTATTTAAAATTGTACGTAATTCATGCTTCCAGTGTTAGTAGATGTTCATATACCTCAGAAGCATTGTTTCAGATAATGGGAGATGTGACGTAGAAATAAAAGACGAATAAGGATAGCTAAGGTAATGTTTACGAAAATGAAAAACATACTTACTTATACAAACATATCAATAAGTACGAGGATAAGAATACTGAACTGCTATGTCATTTCATTGTTAACATACGGAAGCGAATCTTGGACGATTTCAACTAACAAGGGGATCAGCTGAGAGCAACTGAAAATTGGCTTCGTAGACGCATGTTACGCATTCCTTGTACACGCCACAAGTCATATGACGCAGTCCTGTGCAGGATTGGTAAAAGGACCAAATTTCTCATCGATACAATCATAGAACGGCAGATACAAATCCAAGGGCTTTCTGCTTCAGAGAGAGGCTGCTTCATAAGATTGTTACTCTTAGTGGCTTTACTAAATTATTTAACAGCATATCACAACTATTAAAAGTAAATTGTTGTTCACAACAGTTGGTACTTTCATAAAAGCTGAAATGGTTATTTTCTTTCCCAATGTGGTGCATTGAAATCATCAGTAACCAGAACTAATAGTTGCCCCTAGGCAGTTATAATAGTTTTCAGCCGCTTGGGAGCTTTATGTGGGCAAATAATGTACCGATGTCATTGAATTACCACTGAAATGGAAGATTGTACTTCTCTCGTTTACCGGTAATATATCAGATAGGATTCACTCGAGTGCTTATTAGCAACCCTACACCTGCTACTGGAGCTCCAGCACTATTTTCTCTAGTCTCTTGTTTCTACCATTGTGCACTTGTCTAGCTCATTAACTTTAATAGGATCATTCTTATGCACTAACCTATGATCAATCAAACCAAGGATGTGCATCTCATGGTCAGAGAAGTTCTTCATTAATTCTTCTTTCCTTCATGATTGCTTTACAGTTCAGACATTCATTGTTACTAAAAGAACATTTTGTTTGCAGCCCTACAATTTCTTTTGCCGGGTACGCATTGTATATATCAATAGGCAATAGAACCCTCAAAACAATCGTGAAAATATCTATCTTCAATTCAGCAACACCAGTTTTTCATTAGCTAATACGATGCGAGGGGTCGCTAGTCCTCCTAGCCGAGTGTTTTTACCAAGTCACCATCGTATCACAATTCTCTGCTAACTAGAGTTGATGTGCCCGCCAGTTGTCAATATCAGTTTGACCAGCCGCGCTGCCGCTTGTTCTCTGAACCCACTGGTGGCCACCGGAACTACTGCTACTCCGTGAACATAGCAGTATTTTTTTCAAGGTTTACTCCCCTAGATCCGCCCTCTTTTGTCTATACCAATGCATATTAACAGGTTCACCTCGATAAGAATGTGACTTTTCGCCACTCACGAACGGTCATTCACTATCGCAAGGCTAGCTACAGACTGCAGCTACAAATGGTGCAATATGGCGCATCACATAGTGCGGGCGTCATGGAGACCAGTCGAGGACGCCACAAAAGACGATTTCGAAAAGGTATTAATCCTTTGCATAATCCGTTAGACCCCTGAAAAATCCCTTGGAATGATAATAACCCCTTGCCAACATTGTTCCCCTGAGGTGCTACCACCTTTCAAAGCGTCGCTTTTGCATGCTTCGGCAACCCTTTGGTTACTAGTAAGCCTTTTTTGTTGCTTTACTATTATTTGGGATACTTTCAATGCTATTTCAGGTATCTTTGATTAAGAGAGACTGTTGTATGCGAATAAGCTGATAAAAAATAGCACAAATTTTACTGTTTGTCATGAATCTATAATTTCTAACTACAAATTACAAATACAATCCGCTTAAATAGAAATATTAAGATTACGTCATTACATAGATTTACATAAAATATGATAATCATTAGACGATATAACAGCTACCACCTTTACGACTCCCAACATACTGTGGTATTCTGAGATGCTGGTCAAATCTCTTGTGGAGCTTCAGTATCCACTCCTCGGTTGCAAGGGCCTTCATGTGAACGTTTGATACTTTCTTCTAAATTGCTTTTGTTACTCATTTGATTATATGAAATACACAACAGCTTCAAAGGCCAAAGGCATTAGCTGTGGTCATTGCTCGGCCGTTGCCTAAAGAAGGAATAAAAAATTGCAGCCACCTGAAAAGAAACTGCTATTGGTTTTGGCGTCTTGTTGGTGAATTTTGCAATGTGCTGTGCGGAACTAAAACAAAAGACCTACGTCAAATTTGGCAGCAGCGAGCTTTAAATGATCTCTCAAGAATGTTAACTGTCCAAGAAGAGTTCAAAATCTTCGTAGTACAGCGTACTTTGACAATCCTTAAATAACAGCTTATGTTTCATGTAGACGTGAGAGTAAGCAGATTCGACAACTTTATTTATGATTCAAGGTACCTAATGATTGTTGCATATTGTACATGCTCTTCCCTGTGATAACGTGCGTCAGCTGCCCTCCCCCAGTAAGGCTGTTGCTCTCCGTTAGATTGAGGGTAAAGATATTTTTAATCAACAAACAGTTTGTTCCCCTGTTGTAGCTCTCAGCTTACACAATGAGGAAAAACGTGGAAAGAGATATTACATGTTTCTTACAGTGAGTTCCAATGGTATCACCTCATCATAGTGTAAGTAAATCCCAAATTTGGTAGGAGTGAGATACACTGTAGATCTGGACTGAAGTTGGTATAATCCTTTTTTTAAAGTGATCAGTTTTACTTTATTTACATTATGTTACCATACCTACTTCCCATCACCATATTTATAAAGAGATAAAACATTGTCTTCAGTGTTAATATTAATACAAATCTTTGTCTCTGTTATCCCAAATCTCAAACTTTAATAAAGAAATAGTGCCGTTAACTTCCTGATGTTTTTGATAGTTGCAGTAATCCCTTATAAGGAAGCGATAATCAAGAAGAAGTAACCAGTGGACATCCCCTTGCCTGTACAAGGATTCCCAAAACGATGAAACGTTCCATTTACGTGACGCAACTCAAGGAGTAACGTGAGTTTGAAAGTAGGCAGAAGGTTTGCAATGGGTACAATTTTCTCTCTACACCCGGTGACTGAACAGGTGAATATTAGTACTTCATAAAAAGGAAAGAAATCATCAGATCTCAATGAGAGACCCAAACTTGCACACGTGTATCAAGTGTTATGTAGCCTTAGCACAGCTGGCTGTCCCTTCCTAGGAAGTATGGGCTTGCAGGGAAACTAAGCCACTGAGGACGGTAAAATAACTGACTAGAAAATTATAGGGTTGGTATCTTAGCACCCATGTTGGAAGGCAAAAAGGTAAAGGATCATGCTGATAATTACAGTAACAGTTTCCATGGTACACACGGCTAAACAGCTGGAACCCAATTAATGATAGACGCATTGATGTCTCTTATTGTTTTGGGACGGTCTTAAAACTACCGTAGGTTTGCAATGATATATTATTTATATCACACAACGAGGTTGCCTACTGTAATACTTTGTATCCAGGCAGAGTCCAGTTTACTGGCTTTGCGGCCAGTGCTCAACAGACCACAAATGCAAACTATATTTATAGGGTGTATTTTAGAGGAAGAGTACAACATAAAGAATCCTTTGCTTTTTCTACGTTTTTTTAAAATTTGCAGTCTTGAAAAACTTTATCTTCAAGATTTATTCTGTTACTAAACATCAGCGAGTTTAAAGCAAGATTGGACTTTGAGGAATTGTTCAATCGATGATGACCAAGAAATACTGGGTGGGTGAAGCAAGATTCATGGGCTGATACCTGTTTCTACCAATATTTGAGTAATTTACATTTGAAACTCCATCAAGGTTGTAGAGTTGAAGACCAAAACAAATGTATACCTTCATTAAGAAAGCAGAATTTTACTTAACAACAAAAGAAGTGCTTATTTTGAGATCTCAAACACCAGAGGAAACGTTGACATTGGTTTTTAAAGAGTTGTTCCTTATCATATTTATCTTGCTATTAGAAAAATGAAATAATAAGTTTACACAATTACACATGAAAAAATTAAAACTATAATGAATACCGAAAATATTTAATTAGCTTACAAATACAAAACAAACAATATTTATTGAAATCACAACATCTTGCAGTTACAAACAAAATAAGTCTCCTCTATAAATATAAATGGCAGAGATAAGCACCCAAAAGGTTCAAAGTCCTGGCTTTTATAATGGTACCTTTCTAGAGATGCTAATTGAAGCTTCCAGTAACAACCGAGAAAAACATAAGGCGTTAAATCTCTAACGTTTTCGATCTTTCAGTAGCAAAGATCTTTAGTTTTGTATTATGTGTTGCAACATTTTAACATTTTTGTAAGTGGAGTCAGATTTACTTACCTTGAGTTCCTAAATTTGAAATATGCTTTAAATCCCTCTTTTGAGGTTTGACGTTCAAAGAAACAATTTATTAAAAAGAACCACAATACAAGCTTGTTTCACTATTATTCAAAAGTTTTATTATGTGGTGGTGAGCTCTTACATTGTATGGAGGAGAAAGACAATGACTCAGGTTGATGAGGTCTATTGGGACCTGAGGTAGTTGAGATTAAAGAACAGATTATTCTCTAAACATTAGTACATCTAAAGTCTAGCAAATAGTATAAGTGAAACACCAGTTTTTTGCTCATAACTTTTGCGAAGAGCTCTCTTGTTGCATTAGAAAAGAAATGACTTTTTCATGTCTATCTTGGAAGTATTAGAATCAATGTAATTATGGAAAACATATTGGATAAACATATCAACAGTTTAGCCAATTTTCTGTAACAATCTGTAGGTAACCTGAACAAGTATGTCAAATATCTAGGTCAATAAAGTGTCCTTATTTGGCGTTTTATCGACTGTACAAAGATGCTCTTACCTATACAACATATGCTTATCACCAGGTTAGCTTATTGTTAAGTTTTACACTCATAGTACTCTCCCATTTTCATTTTGATAGGAATAAAACGAATTCAATCAAGGGCTGTTTACCTGCAAGATTTGTTACCATTTATATATCTTTGAGTCTCGCAGCAAAAGAGAAAGTAGTGAAAGAAAGAGAATTTTTCAAAAGAGGTTTTGATGTCATGTTTGTGCTTATCTAGCAACTCCAAGCAATGTCTCTAGATAATACAAGATGCAACGATTTTGTTTTACTTACTCGAATATTTACTCAAGACCTCTGGATCATCTGCTTTGTAGAATGGTTTTCATTGATAAAAGAGCTTTTTTCTAACATCGTGTTGTTTTTGTTTGTCTAGGATTTCTTTTAAAATGCCTTTTGGAATTTTATTTTATGACAGTACAAGTAAACGCTTACCAGATATATGTACGTTATTTTTACAATGAATATGAATTTTCTAGTTTCATGTTGGGAAATCTTTTAAAAAACCTCTGTATGTGGACAAAACACTCAGTTGTACAAGATGTTTACATAGATATTCAATTTTATACAATTGACAATTTCATAAGAGAATGGCCCAGACAGATAGTGAGAACTTGTAAGTGGGTTTCCAATGAATCACAACTGTGCGCCTAGAAACTGGAAGCAGTATCTATAGATGAAGATGGATTACTGACTATCTCTATTTCAACTGATGACATTACATTCAAATCCTTGTGAGAGTGAAGTGGAAATCTTCCTAAGGGTCGCTGACATAGGCAGCTTTATTTTATATCAAAGACAACATTACAAGCAAGTTGATTTACATGCTTTCACACCATACCGAGATTTCATGCGTTCACTTTTCTACTTCATGGAGACTTAAATAATGAACTCAACTTAATACTTTGAGATCTAATTCAATAAATAGATTGTATCTCGGTTTTAAGAAATCGAAGTTATATAAATGTCATCGAAGAAACAATTATATCATCAAATCTTCTCAAAGTATTAAGATTTTAATGACCAAGAATATTGCATTCATGTTTACATTCGGAAGGAAAACCTACAGAGCCATGTTACTTAGATATACTAAGGTCTGTTTAGTAGTTTTCTTGAGGTGCCCTGTTTACTATAACTTGGGCAACGTTAACGACATTTGAGTAATTCCTGGGTGTTAAGTAGCATAACTATATTTTATTACAGTAATCCAACTTCAGCAAATTCCATTTCTCTTTGTTCCTCGGTATGTTTCTGACGGACAAAATATTATACTGATGTAATAGTAATCTCCTGGATATTTTATGCCAAAGGGATGATAGTCTGATCCAAATGTTTTTCTCAGATAGAAGATGAACTAATCTGTGACACTGTTAGACTGATTTAAGACGCTATGGCGAGAACAAGAGGAGGCATGCAAAGCTTCCTTTAAAATACAATTAGTCTAAATAACGGCCTGCAGAAGTACTAATACTGGTATTTGGTGGAGAAGCCAAACCGTACGGTCAATGATGTGCAGCGCGTAGCGGCAGAGAGCAAGTAGGAAACTTCCATTAAAGACTTTGTGCTACAATAAGGAAAGCAATGCCAAACGGCATTATAATCTCTTCCATAATTTGATTTACTAGGAAATAGACCTCCCCACTTCAGATGTCGAATGTATTCAAGCTCAGACTCTTGTAAATTTTTAGCAAAGCTTAGTTACATCAGCTCATGATTTACGCAACGCCCGTTTCCAATAACGGACCAACCACTACAGAAGTAGTTTACCATCCTAGATATCTTGGGTTGGGTTTATTTTGCCGGGGATGAGTGCCCTCATGCAATGGTATTAATAGAAAACAATTACTACGTAAACGAAGTCAACGTCGACTGGTGAGCATGGTCACAATGTTGTGTCTGGCAAGGGAGGAATAGGTACTTCTCTGGTCGTCATCTGAAGAAGCCCTCTTTGTCAAAACATAAGAATAATGACTTAAAAAGTGAGAACCGTGTTAAAGGCGGAAAGGTAGAAAGTATCAAAGTATAATTCATAAACTCAAAGACTTGACAACGTGCTTTTCGATGAACTTGGATGTAAGAGGAAGAATAACAAAAGACGGTATGATTCTACTGATTTAAGAGTAGGAAATCAATGGGGATTTAGAGGTTGGAAAGGACTTGAAAAGCAATCAGTATCATAAGTTTACGTAAAACCATGGAATGAGAATACACAATTGTCTCGTGGCATTTGTAAAGTCTTTAATAGAGACAGATGGTCAAAGTTGCTAAATATACTATAAGAAAAAGGAGTGGGTTGTTGATGGAGAAGAATGACCCTTAACTTGTACTTGAATGGAGTTGTAAATGTCATAGTAGGAGATGCACAGAAATAGCCACAAGTAGCAGAAAGACGTTAACGTCAATACTTCCACTTGTCTTCTCGTAAGTGGTCTTTAAGATGAAGCAATCGTAGATAGTTTCTGAATTTCATTAATGATTTAGTGGATGTGTGTGTGTATATGAGTGTGTGTGTATGTGTGTGTGTGTGTGTGTGTGTGTGAATAGGGAGGCAAAGTAGCATAAACAGTGAAATAGACAATGAAATGAAATCATAGCAAATTCTGAGGACAGTCGACAGTGAGCGTTGTCATTCTATGACGTCGTTAATACATGTGGGATGAAGGAGGGGGGGGGGGGGTCAACATTAAATTGGCTTTGATCATAAAGATCGGAAGATGGAAGACTGAATGTGATGTAGACGCACAGGGGCTGACAGATAAAATACATTGGAAGGACTTTTTAAAATAAAAGATAGAGATGAGAATAACAAAGAAATAATAATAAGAAAGAATTTTGGATAATTACCCTAAATGAAAATATGAAGGAAACAATTTTTACGCTTGAGTGTTTTATTGCGTGATTGTTGCAGATTGGCTGAGAAACAGAAGGAAAATTATAACATTCAAGCATACAATTTTCAGTTTCAGAGAAGAATTCCATGAGATAATATGAAAGGGGATACGTTGCACTTGAGG
>JAAAKM020006281.1:0-10589 GCA_010016025.2 Alatinidae sp. Z8VKAUB7J3 | reverse complement strand
AGAAATGGAACAACGTCAGTGGATCTTTGAGCTCACTTGAATGTATAATTACTTCAAAAATAGCTAATTACAATTAAAATTACATGTTGATTTTTTCTAATTAATTACAATTAAAGACCGAAAACCTATGTTATTTAATTAATTGATTGTAATTGGTAAATTATCACAATCAATATTTAATTAATTCAACTACGGCAATTTCAGACCCCTTTATCCATTGAGTTTGCGTTTGAACGACATCTTCCTCTCCTTGGACGTCTCGGTTCAGCATTACTTATAATCTTTTGGCACCAAATGATTGAATAAGCACTTATGCTTCCTCATGAATAGCCAGAGACATTTCAAACTGTAGCAATTAGAATCGGAAAGTAAACTGTTAGCTTCTGCAAAGAAACCTCAACAACAGTGCTACGAAAGACGTCATACCTACATGTGTATGTTTTTTTTCAAACAATTGATATTTCAATATTTTTTATCATGAAGTGAAAATGTGTTTTATAACAGGTGCGGAATGTGAGACACGTTCCTCGGACGTCTTTGGGGAATGCCTCTAAATGGCTTTTTTTTCATCCCAATAATAAATGTAACCTTTTTTATAACACTTCTCTGTTATAGTAAAAGAAGGTTCCGAACAAAAGGTTGTAAGCACATAAAATGCGATTAACTGCTTGTGTTATCAAGTTTGACGTAAAGTGTTGAATAAAAAACTTAATTTTTACATGCTTAGGATCTCATCCTGTTTCTGCTACATACTACCAATGCTGAAAAAACTCGATGTTTGGAACGATGGCCTTCGTGTAAAGGGTATTCAGACTCTTCCAAAGAATAAGCAGGGTGCGAGGGGTGAGGGTTTATGTAAGAGTAAAAGCCTATGTAATTACTAACGATAAAAATGTCCGTTTTTTACATTCGTTATGCAAGCAGATACCTTAACTTTTATAACGAAAATGAGATGGCAAAGGACTCACGTCCTTCTCCCAAACAAACCATCGCACTTTACATAATCAAACCTGCTACTTCAGACCATGCACCACCTCACGTGCTTGCATGGTTTCGAAGAATGCCAACAGTTGACCACAAAAATATCCTCAATGCCAGGAAAAGGTAAAGACTGGAGACTGGTGAAGAAAAAAAGACTACTCTACAGACTTGTCTATATTAGGGACTGTTACTTCTTTATCTTAATGCAATAGTTGTTACTTATTTTTCATAGGATGCTTTATGTTATCGCGTTGGGTACAAATGTGCATTTATAGTGTTTTCTTGTTTATCAAGCTCTATCTTCCTTATGTACAAGTTAAATTAAATCTGTTGATTATTGTAACAATAATGATAGGGAGATGATGCTTGGAGTGTCTGGGAAAGGGGAAGATGGTTTAAACTAGATGAGGTACTCTTCAGTTAACACTCCCCATCTACTACTTAAAAAGTCAAAAAGCGCGTAAACAAATAATTTTTGTCGACAAAGCCTGTGGCTTCTTTGTTTTTAATGCATGTACTGCCCTAACGAATCCTCTTGAAAATTTCCTCCATATGTAAAGCAACCAATAAAGAATTTTTTTTGAATAAACATGAACTCTCTGTTTTTTTTGTCGAAAGAGCGCTGACATCTTGTTTTTAATTGCAATTTAGTGATTCTAACGTTTATCAAACCTTAAATTTGATAACAGGCTATTTTTATATGTCTACATTTTCCTTTTATCTATATTTCGATTTATTTGTTTAATTACGTTACCTACTTTGAATGTTTCAAGTGGAAAAGGGGTAGGGAGATTAATTGAAAAGTACTCTGGATGATATACCTTAGTAAGTATCATCAATACCTTAGTATCATCACTAAAACAATTTTTCTTTAACAATTTTAATATATCACGGTCCTTCATAAGGTGACAAAGTTGGTCATGAGATAGTGTTTACTTATGTGGAGACTTTCGTTAATAAGGTCTTTGTCACTATTTTGGGGCACATTAGAATGAGTATATACACTGCTTCCTTTTAGTATGCCTTTTAAATCAAAGTCTCATTCTTGTTTACTGATCCCTATCTCAACACTATAAAGCAGGATCTGCCTAGCATTAATTACGATCGGGAAGGAAAGAGGAGGCTGATAACCAACAACATGGCACCACATCGTATACGAATGGCGAACCTACACCTAGAACTAATGATGTAAAAAAGTATATAAAAAATTTGAGACCACCGGCTGGGTGTGGAGATAGCAAAAAAATAATCATTTTCTATAGTAGTCCTGCTCGATTAGCAGCCGGCAGGCAACATGCGAGCCAGAAGTAATACCCGTGTGAGCCAGCACTTATTTAAGACAAGAAAACAGAAGAAACACATTTCACAGGACTGACTTCAAAACTCTCTTGTTTTGTTATTCATTACTGAAATTGAAGCACGAAGCTGTTGTTTCTAGCGGCTTTTCTATTCATAATTGTCATCTTCTACATGGAATAAAATTATACTGTAGAAACCGACGAATTTATTGACAGCTTTTTGTCTTCTGAAAAGCTTCTTCAGGTCAACTACAGATTTTCACTGAGTTTAGCTTATATTTAGTAGCTATCTTTAGTATTCCCGAAGAAATCTTTCCGAAAACAAAACGTTGTCAAAAAAGTTTCCTTATTTTGCCTTTTGTCTAGTATAAGTTACTATTTACTTGTATTGATTTAAAATTCAGAGTTGCCCTCTTAGCATTGAATGCTAAAAATGTTTGACTCGGTCTAAGGGCTAAGTCTCCTAAGCCGACCTAACTAAGGTTAGCCTTGTTCTATAGGAGGTAGAATTCCCTTCGGATTGCATTTGATATTTCATAACTGTCACTTTGTTGCCTTCTGTTTCCTCCAGAGTCGTTTCTGGCCAGTCCTATATATTAATCCATATTTAAGTAGCGAATTGTTCCTTGCAATATATTGAACCCACATAATTCAGTGGGTATTTTCAGGTGACATTATTATCTTAAGCAGATTTTGTAATCGCTACTTCATATATTTTGGATTTGAGCCTCTCTCCCTCTCTAATATGCCTTTTCGTCTCCTAGGAAGACCTAGCACACTGAGTCAGGTTTTGCCATATGATGTTATTTTGTGCAGCTTGCTCTGTGTCTATTTACTGTAGCCTATCACCACGTTTTACAATCACCTTAATTTTATCTTTCTTTACCGTTTCAAGCCATGTTGTTTTAGTCTACCCTTTGGGCTTTTTGACATATCTGTGGTATTCTTTTTGGGCTCTTTTAGCTGGTGTTTTGTCTGGTAGTCGCATCATGTGTCCATACCATTTCAGTCTTCCTCTTTTCACTTCCTTCCTCCATGGGGCCTGTTTGGTTACCTTATATAATTTCTCATTGGTTATTTTCTTCGGCCATTTGATGTTCATTATCTGTGATATTCTGGATTTTCCTAATCGCGCATGTGTCTTCACTTTGTCTCAAAATTTACTTTCTAATGGCATATTTGTGCTTCAAAAAGTTGTTGGCCTACGTAAGATTTGCTTAGTTCCTTCTTCACTGTTTAATTAATTGAGGATGAGTGGAGGTTTGGTCTGGTGTTGACAAATTAGAATAAATAGATCCATCTTAGGGCGCAATAAAACTCTCCCATATCCTTGCAATGCATGAGCCCTATTTGGACGTTTTCAGGACCGAAGACCAAAGTTAGTTCTATGAGACAAAGTTTGAGTATTTACAACAAAATAGAAGCTTCCGAGTACTTCTACTGACAAAGAAAGAGTAGTATGTTATGAGGAAATTTATAATCCACTACTAAAGGAAAATGTGTTAGTATAAATGTGTAAGTATGCAATAACAGGACTACATACCATGGTAACATAAAGATAAGCGAAGTCTCTTGACCTGTAGAGCACGCCAAAGTTAGTTGTATGAAACAAAGTTCTAGTATTTACCACAACATGGAATCTTCCAAGTACTTCTACTGACAAAGAAAGAGCAGTGTCTTATCCTAAAGGAAAGCATATTGAAGTATGCAATAAAACCACATATACAATGGACTACATACGATGATAACATAAAGAAAAGTAAAGTCACCTGATCTGTAGCGTAAATATGGTTAGACCATCATATCGAAAAATCCATTGGATAAGCTAATCGTAGCCTACATAAGATAATCCAATTCCCATTAAAAAAATGCACCCTTAGAGAAGCCCCAAAGGAATTAGCTTATGTTAAAATAAAGAAACAATGCAAACAAGACCAAACTGTAATGGTTGGTGCCATGGCATTAAAAATGAAGGGGCTTAGAGATGACAAAAGGTTTCTTTCTTTTATTACATTCCATGTTTTGCATCTTTCGACTGTTTATATTTGATATGAGACTCTCTTTTCCCTTTACTTTCTTGTTTCAATGTTTTCTTTTTTCTGTTCGCGGAGTGACAGATCACTTGGCGAAAAGTAGGGGGTTCCAACCCCATTTCCTTTCTGGTGCCATCATTGTCTGTGTTATAAATAAAATTCAAAATACTTTTGCAATAACACCCTTTTTTCTTGAGGTCATAGGGTATGTATTTATACAGAAGCTTAATGATACGTCCCTGTAACCTTGTCCCATCCAGTGCACTTTACGGATATCTAGTAACCAAAGCTCAAACACCATCCATCTTTTTAACAATGATGCGACGTTCTCAACAAGTTCTTGTACATGCACAATGGTCTAATAATCACTATCCCATTTGAATTTTCATATATTGCGTAAATTATAAAAAGCTGCGTAAATTATGTGGCTCAGGAAGGCCATTTTCAATCTCTTCAATTTTAAGCGTATGGTACATAATTGTGTGAGAGGGGTAGAAAGGTCACGTCAAGCGGGCTACCTCTCATAATATTGGTTGCCTACTCTGTAGTACAAAAACCTTTGACCTATATTAAAGCCCGCCAAACATTCAGTACTGCATTTCTCCATCCGTAAGGTATAACCCCATTTATAAGAGCCCTATGTGTAGGCCAACAAAAAAGTCTGTTTAGAGCCCATAAGCCCTCGGTTGATACAGAGGTGTTGCGTTTTTTCGTAGAATGAAACAAACTAAATAATGACTGGATATTATATCTTTATTCTTTGCCATGAAATCCTTTAGGTTAATTGTACGATTTTTACGGTGCTTATTCAGGTTTTTATATCATACTTAATTTTTGAAGAATGTTTGGTGTGAGGTGTACGAGACGGATGGTAGGAGCCTTAATTCTCACATATTGCTTGGCAAATAACGGCTCGCTTTGCTAAGGATGTCACTAGAAAAGTGTCTTCTTTAAAAGCAGTAAAATTTAGGGAACAAGGTCTTAAAAAACAATTCAATGTAGATATAAATCATTTCATGAGCAATAAATTGAGAACTGGGCAAATAACCCTCACTCGACACGTCCTGGGTCCCTTGTTTCCATGTAGCAAGAAGCTCATGAACTTGATATCTGCTTGTCGCGAAACAATAGTTATGCATCTTAAAAAAAGCAATACGTTGTGGGTCAATGATGTATAGTAGGCGAGCTAAGTTATCCATGTGCAATTTTAGCCTCCTTTGTTGAAAACGAGTAGTCAGATGTATTTTAAAGTCATAACAAGGACTCATTTGCAACTGTGGGTTTTTTTATGTAAGAGGATGCAAACAAAGTGCTTACTCCATGAAACTACTCAACTAGGCTAAACAAACAAAAAGCCTGTTGAGCACAGAGGGTAACTGATCACTCCTACGTTCTCCTCATTGATATGAAATAGTTAGGAGAAGGAGTAAAAAGGAATGATAACAGATGTCGATGGTCGGAGATTTTAACGATTGAGAACGTATTTAAAGCACTATCAAAAGCAGTTATAAGTGAAGCCACTTTTTCTGTTGCATATTTATAAAAAGACCTGCCTTTGCTTGTGACTAAGACAGATATTATTTTTAATTCTCCAAGCAGCATCTTGTGATTAATAATTAATTAACTATTTCTTCTTGGCTTTGCGTGACAACGATTATCCATTCCATGTGTTCTTTCTCGCGTGGCTGTCAATAACGTTATTTATTATACTTTAGGATTTCTTCAGATAATATGCGGTATGTTTTGAACGTGTAAATTCATGAAGAATACCCAGTAAACAAACCAAAGCATTCACAATTCTGTAAACCTCACAATACCTCTGGTAGCTTGATTTTAAGACAAATAAACGCTCATATTTCCTGAGAATATAAGTAGCTAAGTGTTGTCAACACAAACGGTCATTGTACTTGTAGTGACGTCAACCAAAATAAGTGGCAATTATAATTATTACTCTCACTCAGTGACAAAGGACCATGTTGTAAAGGAAGTACAACAGAGTTGTAACAATAAAGAACAGGGTTTGATTTCTCGGGGCCCTAGATTTTCACCATTGAGCTTTTCAACCTATGTGTATGCCATCATGCAATTGCGTCCGATAAGGATCCTTACATGAAAGTTTTACAGGATCTTGCGTACCGCCAGTTGAAAAGGAAACTTTTTCCACCCGCAAATGGTTCTTTTAATCCAGTAACCAGCGTATCGGTGAACACTATCTGACCGAACTATATACAGTAAGTAGCGCTGAACGAAAACACATCAAGTATACCCAAGACCAGTAGGGTATCATTAAAGCAGGTAATAGCCTGTGAAATGTGGATTAACAGATCACAATCTCACTCGACTACTGTGTGGGCCTCCATTAGTGCGTTTATCGCTATTTTATCATACTAAAGACCATAGAATTCAATTTCATTGTAATAAACAGTACTGTTAAACTTTGGGCAAACCCTACATCCGGGACACCCGTAAAGTCTTTTTTCGTGTAGGTCATAAAGACGGTTTAGGAACTTACTGTATTCGTCCGCAAATTTAATTTTCCGCTTAGTTGTGGAAAAATATGGACAATTGATAGCCCTATCATAGCGAATGATTTACCCGTACGTTAGCCAGTCATGTCCAGTAAGTAAACATTTGCATTACTTCTTTAAAAAAAATTAGCACGTCAGTGTTAGGAGAGCTGTATCAGTTCTCGCCAAAAAAAGTACTTATTTGGCCGGTTTAACAGTACTTATTCATGTTGAAAGCGATAGATTCACCTGTTTCTGGATTTATTCCTGCGTATTCACTTAAATGTTGATACAAACAAGATCGTATCAAAACTTATTTTTCAGCCTCCCTTCCGTGACAAACAATAAAAACAACAGGTATTGTCTAGTTCTATTGACTCTGACTTCTGTTTCTGGTCTCCTATTTCCGGATGTCCAGGTGGCTTGTTTCCAACACAACAACAGATTCTTTTGTCCGAACTAGTGGCTAAGATGGCCGCCCTCCATGATACAAAGCTAGTCTGGAGTAGTATAAGGCCGAATGTAATCTCCTTCGTAATAGTTTGAATGGCGGTCGTGTATTAGATAGCAGAGTACAACAGTTACCGTCCCTAGTAACATCACAATGCAAGGAAAGGACTGAAATGCAAGGTAAGGTACCAGGAAGATATTCATGTCAAAATATTTACAGTGACAGATACTTGAAGTACCGTACTACATATCACTTCATGTCTGTATTGCTGAAGAACTGTGCTGTGTTTTCTGCATATGGCGAAGTAATTGCTACCCGAAATCTTTCCATCTTTTACTTTTGAAACTGTTAAAAACACAGCTTCGTTGCATGGGATTTGCACAGCCTCATAACGACTGTTTTGAAGTGAATTTCGCATCATTAACAAGTGTGTTTTGCATCACGTTATTCAAAACCTCCATAGTAGATGGCTTAGTATCAGCCAAGTGTCGGCAAGTTAGATTTTCAAAGAGTTATTCTCCATATTAAGTATCGCTGTTTCATATTAATTCCAGAGTAGTGCCAAAGTATGCGTGGTGATATAGTTCGCATATTAACATATATATTTAACAGGCGGATTGGTTAATTTGGGGGCCGGATTTGTGTAAGTAGATGAAGTTTGGATAGCTTTACTCGCAAATTTTTATAATTCAGGTGTCAATGTGGCTGTCGGAACAGAGATGTTGTCAGTATCTCTTCTGTACGAACATTTGGCTTACAGAACCTTATATATTGCGTTTTCATGGCGTCTTTATCAACAGATCTCCAAGAAACGTGTAAAAACTTATTTGTTTTATTTATTTTGGTATGCACAGCAACAAGCCAACATTCTGACTTGCCTATTGTCTCTTAAGGCTATTCCAATAAATCCAGCAGTGCAGAGAAAATGCCATGCAGTGATTCTTTAGTACGATGGTTAAAACGTAGACTCACCTGCAATGCCTCAGCTAGGCCTATAGGGAAAGATTTGTTTACGGTGTGAATCGGAAATCGTCTCTTATCGGGGCTGAAGCAGCTCACCTAAAGTTACCGTCGGTCACCATATGATATAGAGCATGTAAACCATGTATTGTTTGTTGTATTTAATCCCAGTTGGCAGTAATAATTAGTTTGGCAGTAGTAGCATTTTGAAGTATTGACAGGCATAGATTTGAATGATACATGAATGTTCTGTAGATAGCCAGAAAATAAGAATAGGCCTACTTGTAATTGGAAAAATTGGTCAAACTTGGTAATATTTGATCATTGTAAGCAGGAGCCACATCAACCTTACACTTAATTTCCAGTTTCAGTAAGTCACTTGTACGTGACAGCAAACTTCTTTTCACATGCTTCTATTCAGAGTAGCAGCATGTATTCATGATCAATTTTTTGGTAGTCAGCCATGCTTATCTTTTTACCCACAGTTGCATGACCTCCACATGTTTACAGAACCTGCACAACCATGTGACTGATATGTAGATATACCAGGTAGATGTGGATTGCAGTCATTCAAGCTGTTAAGGATATGGAGGTCAACATTTAAAGGGGATTCCTTTAAAGTCTTTGTTTTTTGCAATACAATTGGCTCAGAAACGGATAATTTTAAACCCTGAAATTAAAACTAATTGAATAAGTGCCAGAGATCATGTAAATCAGTTAGGCACAAGTTTTGGTACACAATGAAAACCATAAATTAAGTCCCCTGGGGCTGCTTCCATGGTGACCTCAGATTTATTTATGGGTCTACATATGAGGGTATATAAGTTGTATAAACTAAGGAGGCGGTCTGAGCCTAAAACTAGGCTCCATCAGTTTTAGAGTGTCTGTAATAATAATGTTATATAACTATTGAAAAGCATATATATTTAGATCTGTTTTTATAACATTGGCCTGTGGTTTTGACATTTTATTGGACAAGGCATTGCTATATCTTTTTAAAATCATTTTGAAAAGAATGCTTGAGAAATAGAAAATATGTCACCACTGGTGGCTATTGATGCTTTCTAAAAAATTTGTTGTGTGTTAAAGGTAGCAAATCTATCCTTTTAACTTTAAATGCTTCTGACCCTAATTTAAGATTTTACATGGTTGTCATAACATTGGCTTGTTGTTCCAAGTTTTATTTTTTTAGCTAGACTCATTATATGACACCCAATGCCCCAGATTACACGATAACATGTCCAATCCAGCTTGTACACATGTCTTTTCTCCAAGAGATGTAAGATGATTGGGACTCTTGAAACTACAGTGAGTTTCAACCTAAGGCTTTTGGCTGTTTGCTTATATTACATCTCTGTTAACTTTTTTTTGAGAGATACCTTATCTGAAGTTTATTCAATTATTATTGTCATTAGGTGACTTTTTAAACTGTATACATATTGCATAGATTCTTTCTGGCGCAACAATGATCAAAAGTTACCATTTCTCCCTTTGTCCATTAAAAGCTATTTAAATTGTTTTTAGAAGTTTTTAAGGGGCTTTATCTTTCCTAATTGCTGTGTATATATGACTATTGACATTTACTGGTCTACTGTATGTTTTATTCTGTGTGATCATGGTGTGTGTGGTGTAAGTTTGTTTGGACACATATATGCAGGGAGATATGGACACTTGGTATCAATTTTGTACTTTCCAATATTCTAGGAAATTCTTGTATATAAATAGAACTTACTTGTGCTTGAATTCCCATCTAAATATTTGCGGGTCCTCATGAATATATAAATAGACCTATCTTTTCACGAGGATTCATAAAATTTCAAAGACCTTGAGAGCATAATCTGCCAAGGTCTTTGAAAACTTATGAAAGCAAAGGAAATATCAAGATTGTTATTTGATATAGCCAGTGGTTTAAACGAAAAAACAGAAAAGTTTTTTGATATATATATATATATATATACATATATTAATGTTATAAATCTCATTAATTGATGATAAGATTGCTTTATATACACTGATCATGTATATAATTTTAAGGTTTAGAGTCAAGATTACAGGTCTTCTTTGCTTAAAGTTTGGATCTTCAGGACAAGATATTTTGGTACAAGTTTTGATTTATGAACTTGAAACCTTAGTCTTATAAGTTTGGATACCAAGTTGATGCATGTGACATCATAGCTAATGACTATACCCATCTTATTATTAAATATATACATATATATACATATATATATATACATACATACATACATACATATACATACATATATATACATACATACATATATATATGCTGAGAATATGTATATGTCTGGCACTGATGAAGGCTCAATGCCGAAACACAATAAGTATGAATTAATCA
>JAAAKM020006278.1:0-10590 GCA_010016025.2 Alatinidae sp. Z8VKAUB7J3 | reverse complement strand
TTATAATCACCCTTAAATATAAGAGCATTCCGTTTAATTTTTTGCCTTGGGGAGTCTTGCAATATTTTCAAGATCTTGTCACGAAAATCCAGGAAGAAAGAATTTTGACCTTCTCAGTCGAACCATCCTATTATGCATTCGAACCCCCGACTTCTTTGTAATGCATCCTGATATTTTGTTGGAGAAAGTTAAAGCTAGCCCACGATTCTTTGATACAAATTTTAGAATAGACATTATATATATCAATTGACCCTTCATTTTGTTTCTTCGTTTCAGTGAAAAACAAGCGAAAGACATTGTCATTGGCCAGGCAATAGAGTAAGTCATTTCCATGTCGTCTTATTTTGTTTACATAGTGACATGTTGTAACGAGTTGCTGGTTATATGCCATTCTTTATCATATTGTTTATTAGAACTGAGGGTTAATGGCAGTTATGGAAATTCGGGGATCTGATTGATTTTTGCGAGTCTACGAAAGCGACTGTAGAGAGGATGAACCTGAAAAGTTTTGGAAGTGCTGTCAATAAATCGTCAATACATATTACCGTTACTTTTCAAAACTTCATTGCCATTTCATCGTTTGTCAATTTATAACGAGCGTTTACATTACCCAATCTTCTAACTGTCGTTGTCACACCGTATAACGGACGGGACAGGGGTATTTTACAGAAGCGAATGTTACTATGCTCTTCAGAAAGAAAAATAGCAGCTGCTATGGTGTTTTCCCAATTGATCGAGTAGTCATTTTTAGAAAGTTGATGCAACTTTGAGATCAGCGACGGGCCAATACTTCGAACTTTACGGTAGTTAACGCCGGCAATAGACGCACTATGAAGACTTACCGTAGTCTGGTTTTGTAACAACAACTGCCTTCATTGTCATAATTAACTTGCATTCCTGGTTATTTTAACAGGGAGGTTGGCAACTGTGGTGATCTACTTAACTGCGAGTGCGTAAGTATTCATTTTGAATTTTAGATCTTCATCGCGAAACAACCGTGGAAGAAAAAATGTATTTGGTTGTGATCATCCCAATTTTCACGTTTGTCAGTGAACGTAGCTGTTGAAATTTGGAAAAGACATTACTGTCATTGATAAACGTAACAGAATATAGTTGAAGGATATGACGTAATTTCCTGAGACTGTTTTATTGTCAACTTGTATGTGATTTAGAGTAAATGTACGTTACGGAAATACCAGAAAACTGACAAGTTACATAACTACAAGTTACGTGTGAGATAGAACTGGACAAGATGGTCAGGCGTAAGTCGTGGATTGACAATGATCATGGCCAAATCTAGGCACATTTTGATTGATCCCCCTTACCGGAGGTATCAATACCACACTGATTGAGATTGAACTCACCATTATGACATTGTACACTTTCAAGTGGCATCTTGGGAATACATTTTTTTGTTTGTATGGGAGGCCAACCACTACAATACGTTAGCACGAAAATGTTTTTGTCCTTTTAGCTAGTTCTGACAATTTTCGACAATCAATGTGTCAATAACAAAATTCGAACTATTGACCCACCTCATCACGCCTTATTTTCTCAGTAACTGAATTTTGATTGCCTCGATCACAAAATGGTTATTTTCTGCCGTTGTTAGATTAGGTCCCAATCCTGCGTCGGTGGCAAGTTTGCTTACGAGGCTCTTGACACCATATAACTTAACCATGCAAGGATTGCCAGACAGCCAATCTGTTTCCCCAATGCATGTTTTATAGATTAAATGAACAACTAAAGGTTGAGGGATTGCTATAAAATCAACTGGTAGTTTATTCTGCTGTTTGGATTCGTACCAGCTAAGAAATACAGTGTACTGTTCTTACTTGACTGTGTAAGAAGCACTCAAAGTATAATGGGAGTGTAGTAGCTTAAGGAGTCATGGTGCAAAAGGTTGTTCCTGAGCGTCTGGTTACAGTAAAGTACTCGGACCGAACGTAATAAGGTAGATAAAAAGTGGTATGGAATACTTAAAATGTTGGATATACAGTCTTTTAAGTGATACATGAATTGTGTATTTGTATTTTAGGTGATGGAGTATGACAATAAAACGAAGGTATTTTCGGCTGAGTTCAAAAATCTGGTAAGTTGATCATATACAAAACGACAAAATCGGAGGAGTATCATGATAATAGTAGTAGTAATAGTAATTTGCTTTCTGTAGATTTTAGCATTAAACACGTTGAATACATACTGCAGTATTGTAATTACTTGGTGTGTCTTTTAGGTGGAATAGCTTAGGTGCTTTGTCCGTTTCGTTTTAATCGGACAAAGCACCCCTTCCATTATACAAAACAGGTTGGTTAAGCCAGGCAAGGAAATTGGAACGAGTCCAGTATCTTAAAAATTAATTTAGGATAGGTCCATGGAGATGGTGGGTCTGAAACGGCTGGAGCCGCACCATGATTTCCTACGTAAGGTTTGATAACAGCTGTTAAGTATGATTACCAGCCATTTATTTTTGATTAACGAAAGTGCTTTGAAAGAAAAGAGACTTTCTCTTATCTTGTATGAATGCTGAATTATAAGCTTGATTGGTTTGTTTATTTATCAAGTAAAGCTAAATTTCGATGCACCACTTCTAAATTGGCTTCAGCGGCACTGAAATATGGCCAATGAATATGCTTCAGCGCCCAAGTTACATGTGTTCGTAGAGCAGACAGTCACCTACCAATGTATTTACCGATCGAATGGTGTGGAATCCAATCAACTTACTTGTTATATTTTCCCTCATTTGTCGGAATCAAGTATTATCAATAAAATCTAAGAAATTGTTTATAATGGAGTGCATTTGTTGAAGTGGTCTCGAAGATGGCACTGGAATTTAACTGAGTTTGTTAATCCAGACCCAAATATATGTCAATGCATGGCAAAACTATTCGGGTGATCAAACTAGTATCGGCGTCAGCCGTTGTTGACGTTCAAACGCAACAATATGTGTGAATGTATCGAGAGAGCGCAGGAGCGATCTTATGATTGCTACGATGAAATTAGATACAACTACTACTCTCCGCACTGATGTTAGCTTAGCGCTTGGAAGCTTGAAATGTTCTGCAATTACTCATAAGGAAGAAATTGGGTATTACTATCTGGCACTCCGCTGATGATTTGTGGTTTTTTAATTTACGTTTAGAGTTTAAAGAAGATCAAGAGACAAGATAGAAGAGGGCAGGAAGTTGTGGTAAGAGACCGTTTTTGTGGAGTAGTTCATTATCCCGTGTCAGAATGAGTATAAATAACACTAAAAAATTGTTAAGTAATGAACTCTGACATCGGGACATTACCTCACGAATTTATAATCCAAGAAAAAAATCAAGGTTGCAGTCTTGACTTCGGGTATAGATTCCCTAACTATGTCACTACGTTGTAAGACACTTGTGATTTTGCTTAGTTCAGGTTTTCTTGGCCAGGGAAGAGATTCACTTGCTTTACGCTTAATTGATGAATTAAATTGTTCAAACTAGTCGTAAAAGGAGGCAGACCTTTGACAAATCCATCAGGACATAATGCCGCTGTGCAGTTGCAGTTTATCTGATAGGATGTTAGTCAGTCATTTCGATAAACTAAATTGGATAAACTAAATTGAGTTTGGTAATGCAAGATTTAGGTAAATTGCCAATATTACACGGATTAACTAAGTGATATTGATGATGTCACTAGTTGGGCAGTCTTTTCGCTTAGGTCGTCTCCATTCTGACAGCGGCTGTTTTATCCAGCTTCCATATTCCTAAGAATTTATATATCTAGGGTGTTGTTGATGACTTTGGAATAAAAGGCATGACCTGTTAGCAGTCAAGACATGAACATCTCGGAAATTTACAATGTGTTGATAAACGGACAATGCCGGCAGCTTCCATATTCCTAAGAATTTATATATCTAGGGTGTTGTTGATAACTTTGGAATAAAAAGCATGACCTGTTAGCAGTGAACATCTCAGAAATTTACAATGTGTTGATAAACGGATAATGCCCATGCCATCCCGCAGATGGCAGAGAGTTTTGTGCTTGTGAAGGACACTTCAGCACACATTCCAATGACAGTGACAAGGTCTAAATGTATGATTTTCCAACACGCCTTGCGCAGTATTATTGGAGGTTTGAACAGTCAAAGCGTTATAATACTTAAGGCCACTGTGATTATCAAGGCTGCTATATCTTATAAAAGATCAACGGCGGATCACAACACTGCTGATTAATTTAATATTTTGTTATTGAAGTATTCAATGGCCGTGGGTTGGTTGGAGCTGCTCAAAATCAATTGCTAGAGCCAGCTTATTCCATCGTTGCCACATTAACGCTTCTTGTTTGGCCAGATCATTAATTGTAGTAACAGACATCTTATAGTTAGCTGAGGGGCGTAGTATGCTGTGAGATCTAAATGTTTCATAGAATTTCAGTGTCTTCTTGCCTTAGGTATCTGTAATCTAAGCCATTCATTAACCGTCTTTATCTAGAGGGCATGTCTAGACGTGATCAAATGACAAATACTCCCCCCCGGCCCCCCAACGTTTCGTGAAGGGAAGACTATTGGAGGAATTTCCCCCTCCAAATACTGTATACAGAAGTAAAACGCTCACAAATGCTTTTACATTGACTATGTGAAAGATACAAATGTAATTATTCTTCTCCAGTTGTTTTATATGCCAAGTGGAGGCTGATGAACCACGCCCTCTCAGGAGACAATCCACAGTATAGATACTTAAGACAGCAAGCTAGTATGACGTCATTAAAATCAGCTTGTCATTCTCTTCGTGCAAGTACTATCCTCTCCCGTGGGTACTTCCTCTGTCCAACTATAGAGTAATATTATTTTGCCTTTCTTTCCTTTCTTAGTCTGTTTTGGAAGCCAAAAGTGCCATTGTTTTCACAGCTGGAATTTCAATCGGTGGCAAGAACTTGCCAGTTTCAGTAAGTTTCTGATTTATTAGTATCATGAAATCACACCTGATGTTAATTCCTTAAGTCTCTGCTTACTTGACAGGCTGGTTGTAATTAGTTACAATCTTTAACAGTATTATACAGTTTGCTTAAGCTCGATCAGCCACGCAACTCTTTGCAGCCCCAAGGGGAGTTCTTCACTCTAAGATATTTAACTAGTTTTGAAGGGACGTTTGCATAACATAATCGAACCTGCCAGCAAAAGTTTTGCTTTAAAGAAGTATGGGGATCATTGTTGTCAGATGCACAGCTTGAAGCGTGTAAGAATGTCACTATGAGGAAAGAAAGAAAAATTTTGTGGGTCTTTTATGGATCTGGGAGGAGCTTTTGAAGGACTACCATCGCCGTTAATCGCGCGGATTCTGAAAACGTGATCGGTACCAGAGGGTCTTGGTGAAATGTATTTTAAAAGATATAGTAACGAAAGTCAAATATTGTTTAATACTCAGTGAGTTTTGAGTAGACGCAGGAGCTCAATAAGGAAGCGCACTATAAGCAATACTGCTTACAGTCTCAGCTGAAAAGAATGTGATGTGGAGCCTTTGTGGATGGCATGATCTGCTGGCGAAGTCGAAGGAGTTACTTGAACAAGATTTCATACAATGAAGTCGTGCACTCGAGCTTGTGAGGACGGAGTTGTTGGCTGCCCGTTAAGAAGTAACGAGCAGAAGGAGGAACAAAGTTCTGTCCTTGTATTATTTGTTGATCATGGGGTCGACATTAGGAGCAACCTGGCCTTGTTTATTTGAACAAATCCCCTCTGTGGGGTACCTCTCACTTGTACACACTCTTTGAGATAATTCACGACCCCTTTTATTTTCATAAGTATTTTGCACGTTGTTAAGGAACATGTCTTTTGTTCTTATTGTTCTAGTGCATGTCCTTCCCAGTTGTTGTTGTTGTGCATGGGAACCAGGGCCCGAGCTCAGAAGCGACTGTGGTATGGGATAACATGTTCTCCGTGCCGGTATGTATTGCGAAAACCTTTTTGTGGACGTTCTCTTATTACTTTCCATTCATTTCGTGTAGTTATCAGTAGCACTGTACGTTATATTAGCTGGAATTCATTTCTACTCTTGTACAGGCTTTTACGTCTAGTGTATTTTAACTTTAAATCTGTAGTGTGGGTCTGGAGTAACTTGGATCCACTGTGACCCTTGCACTCTTTTATGTTGACCGATGCCGCGTGCTTGGCGAGCAAACCGTGATTTATGTAACTTACGGACTTTAGCAAGATAAAAGATCAGCTGATATTTTAAACTAATTCTTTACATGAGACGGGAAAGTGACACCAGAGTGGGTCTTATAAGTATTGTTATGTAGACCTCTACTGATAGACAATTGGATGGAATGGTCTACGGACTAAAGACAAGCTATGAGTTATTAAAAAAGAAAGTTTTATCAACGAAACACCTCCACTGTGCCTCCCATGCAAGAGCAACCAGACTCCATTTCTTGATTATCGATAAGGCAGGGAAGAGTAAGAGTAAGAATACATGATGCCATTGCAGTGTCTTCAAGACAGTACACAAGAGATTATTCATTCACTTCTCATCCTCCCGAGCCTGCTTGGGGATTGCAGGGATTGTGCCAATATCAAAGGGTTAAACAAATGTAAATCATCAGTTATATCGAAGTTAAAATTTGCCTAGTTGTTTTTAGAGTGTCGATTCACTTATTAACAACAGAAGCCATCAGAAACGTGACTGGTGTTGCTGCGATGTTGATAATCGTGTTGCTAGCACGCGTTGCCTATATCTTTATGTATCCACTTCTCTTTAGGTAATCAGTAACACCATTGATACTGTGCTCCGCAACTTGTAACTGCTAATGGCACTCTTCCAAGTGTAAGGTTCGGAATCAGGATGTGGTTAGGGCTATATGCCTTGGAGAAACGTCTGTTGAGGGAGTGTCGTTCAGAATATTGTCCTAAATCCCTGCAATCAACCTTAAGTTACTGGGGAGCTATATTAATATGTGTTTGCTGTAATTGTCATTAGTTGCATTCTCCTTTTGCATTTTGTTAGGAGCGAGAGCCATTTGATGTACCAGAGACGGTTCCATGGGAGCAGATGGAGGTGGCTTTAAACGCACGATGGACGTTAACCACAGAGAGAGAATTGAAACAATCTCACATGAACTACATCAAAATGAAGTTGATTGGAGGTAAGAAGCTGTTTCCCAGCAGGACTCGCAATAGGGACATAATAGAAGTAGAAAAATGAGTATCCGTGACTCTTGGATGCGCCTCATTTATAACATAATCTTAAATGATAATGATTTTGTCGTTTCGAAAGCTTTGTAAAAGACCGTAGATGGCATCGTGAAATTTTAAAGAAATTGGCCTTTAAAAAGGTCATTAAGTTTTATCGTGCGTTTTCATATCAAGTAACCTCCAGGAAAGTTCTTGATTCTTTTAAATGTTTTTATAGTGCCGTGTTTAATCCTGTATAACTACTTAATCTGAACCACCAACTCCCTCCGTTCTGATTTGCACCTCTCCACTTTTCACTTCCCTAAATGTGGTTCTAGGAAAGTTGGCCCCCGGATAGTTGGGCCCCCGTGCGACATTGCCCCCGCGCCACTTTGCCCCATTATTTTTGCCGCAATGCTTTAAAAAATCCCCTGTTTTGGACAGACACAACAAATTGCTTCGCCGTGAACGTATGTAGTCAAAACAGGACATAATTTGTGGTACACACAAGAAATAGCTTGTGTTGAGAATCCTGAATTATCGCTCCCAAGTAAATCCAAGTGCAATAGACACAGAAGTAAACATGGTACAAAATATCTCATTCGAAACCAAACTCTTGTAAAACCTAACGTAGTTACATAATTTCCAAACGTTGCAACCCAAAACCGCATCTGTCTGTATATTTGCATGCACCGAAGAGATTTATACATCTAAGTTTGTATCGTGAAAACAAAAGAGTAATTAGATGAGTTCAAAGGATATTCGAACCAATGGAACGTTCGAATCCACGTCAGCGCTCCTTGTTAGAGTAAACAATTTACGTCAATTAGCAAAGTAACTATTTACCACACATGCTGATGAGTTGATGAAAAAGATGGTCAGAGAGCAGTCGCTAAGCAGCATAAAATCACTGCATCCACCTAGTCTCGTTGACTAAAAGCCGCATTTCCATCAAGAATGAACAAAATATGTGAATATTTTTCATTGGATTTCTTTCGCAGCTTAGTAAGGGTATTGCAACTTGGTTTCATGAATTGTTTTTCTACTTGACAGTCTTTGTGAACTTGAAGTTATTGTTGTTAATATCTGTGACGGCACCCTAAATATTCAATTGGCATGGGGGCCAAATATCCGGGGGCCAAGTAGCACGGTGGCAAAGTGGCACGGGGGCGAAATATCCGGGGGCCAACTCTCCGGGGGCTAACTCTCCGGAGGCAAACTACCCGGATACCCCTAAATGTACAACTAAGGTAAAAGAAGGAAAACTAACCCTTTTGGTCTTCAAGCAATGCTTAGTGACAGTCCACTTACCCAACATACACATTTATACTCTTAGTCATCTTCATCATAATCTTGCGACTACTGTCGATATGCCTTTGTACCTCTTAATAGACGTGTATATGATGATGGAAAGCAGTGTGAGGGCACCATTTTTCAGTAGAGTTACTTTCTCTTGTAGATGCACTCCCCAACAGCACAGTCAGCTGGACCCAATTTAACAGGGTATGTACTCAGTATCCAACTTACGGTTAGATAGCTTTAGGAAGCAGCACCCGCAACTGCTTTACAATTTGCAAACCGGATATAATTATTCGGACTGCTATCGGTGTTTAGTTTCTTATTGCTAACAACTTATTTGTAGACTAAATTAAAAGATACATTCACTTAATGTCTCAATGCAAGTTGATGTATATTTTATGTTCGGGTCAATTGTCGCAGTCGTGTAATAGTATTTCATTTTTATTTTTGCAAAGTAGGAATTCGATGCCTGATCCGTAGTAATGTTAAATGGCGCCCTCCATAACTTCGTCATGTCCTCAAATGTTGTAGCGAGATCCCTTCGTCGCTGAGTTGCGTTGTGAAGGAGGTGACATCGTTTACAATCGCTTAAAAAAGACTCTCTCCGAAGCAAGTATAGATTTTTTGGTATATCATGAAAACTTGTATTCCTTTTCCTAAACCCAAAATTTATTTTCCTGGAAATTTATCGAAACAAAATGACAAAGTGTTTTGCATGACCAATCCACCCTTTAAGGGCTCCAGGCGTCCAAGTTCCAAAGATCGTAAGATGTTTTCAATTTTCAAATTGATTGAGACTTGTTAGCTCCACATGTGACGCAATATGACGCAATATGAAGCAATATGACGCAGTACCTTACCACAGTATAGTTTTACACTAATTGATAAAGTTAAGCTTGTGTAAGCTTGTGGATATATATTTTAATGTCATTGAAGTGTGATTTGTGTATACGTCTTTCAAGATATTTCTGGCAAATTCCCTTGTGTACTAATAGTCTGTACCTGGCCCAAAGACTGACCTTTGATTCTCTTTGTGATAGAGTATACTGTAGTTTGTGACGGAACATCGTTAATATGTGAGCATTGATATAGAGGTCTAATTTTATCGCTATCACTCTTCTTTAACATTTGCATTATATGATAACTGAAGCTGAAAATCTTCTGATTTCATAGGAAACGTTGAAAGATCGTAGCTTTACCTTCTGGGAATGGTTCTATGCCGCTATGGAGGTAGTTAAAAAGCATCTTAAGGACCATTGGAAAAGTGGGTAAGACATAAGCACTTATAGCAGCTTTCCTTGTCTAATTACATTTTAATGGGAGTTGCTGCCTTTGTACACTACCCTTCCAAAAGTATTTGAACACTAGCAACAAATATGGCGTCAGCTGAAAATAAAACGAACGTAAGCAAAATTTGTTTTGAATTTGGAAACATAGAAGAGTGAGGTTTTGAGAAAAACTGTTTAAAATAAATACAATGGCTATCCATTTGAGTATGTATAAAGCTAGTATTCTGTTTTACAAGGAAATATATAAAAATTTTGCCTTTTATCAAACGTGCCTAAAACTAGACAGCCGCTACAGAAGCATAGACTGCATGGTAAATATGTGGGATAACAAGAGTACAAATGCAGAGAAATAACCGGAATATTTGTTCAATTCCTTTTATAGCCTTTAAGTTACCAGATACAGTAATTAAAAGGTATTCGTGTACGAAATCACCAAGATGTGAACGACTAAACATACCGTCACTTTTGAACCAACATTTCGTACGCCATGACACTCGACTTGCATATCTTAACCGTTTAAAATCATTTATTTATTCAAGCAAAATTGAAGATATACTATTTTCTTAGATACATGAGAACATAATAATTAGTAAATTTTGAAAAATGCCAACGTAAACGTACCACTTGTTTAAGAAGTAAATTTCTGTCTGCGATGAATTTTAGCGGCCATCCTTAGTGTGCAGTATTTAAAACTTTTTGTTCTACATATTGGTTAACTTTCAAGCTAGCAATTATCAAAATGTTTCTATGCAAATATAACATCTCGGGCCCAATTATGTCATGTTTTTTAACCAATACTTCGGATATTAACTTTGGTTAAATATTTACAATGTACTCGAGACAGTTTGAAGAATCCCATTG
>JAAAKM020006277.1:0-10592 GCA_010016025.2 Alatinidae sp. Z8VKAUB7J3 | reverse complement strand
CCATTTTTTTCTCTCGATAAAGTTTGAATTCTACGCAAGACTTCACTTTTTGCAAACAGAATGTTCCAAGTAACCAAGTGGCATTCACCATGTGAAACCAAGGCTACCTTTATATGATAATTACCTCTATAAATTTCAGAAGCAACCTTTACTGTTAACTTGTTTACACACTTATCATCTCTGCCAACCCCTAACTGAATTGTGATTGTAAATGGCTACTTCAGAAACGAAAAATGTCACTACCAAGACTCGAACCCAAAACGAGGTCCCCGATTTCTAGTTTTGAGAGTTTGTGTAAGTGTGGACACACAACACTAATCTACCAAAATTTTTCAGTTCTTCATAAATACTTCTGGGAAATAATTATACTTTATCAGGCAGAAGAGGAAATACGAAGATAATACAAGGTGGAGCTACTCTCTTAGCAACCTCACATACAATAATCGACCGCATCTTTAACGATATATTGACTGCGAGTTTGTGAAAGGATACTGTTGGCAGAAAACCCTAAAATTTGAACTTAAATGGCCCTGAAGAAAAGTGGTTGCTCGTCAATGCAGAAAATTACCTTCGTAACTTAAACCTATTAAACAGTACAAGCTCCCTTGACAGCTAGAGGATGCTTAGAATGTATCTTGTTCACAAACCTCTCAGTTTTCATCGCCTTTAAAAGACAACAACATATCTAGTAAAACATCTACACTTTGGTGGCTCCCGAATCAAACCTTAATGCAACTTTTTCATGTGCCCATACAGTTACTTCAGACCTTTTAGAAGCAGAATTTCCATTTTATCTTTCTTAAACTCCATAGCAGTTACTGCTGTCGCCCATTTGCCCAGAGGCTTGTTAAACCTAACAGACAGCAAGGAAGAGAAAGTTTGAATCCGAACAATCTATGTTGTACTTATGCCTCCGAAATCCTGTGTGTACAATGTTTATGCATTTCTACTATTATCCTCGTTGCTTGAAAATCTCGCTCACCCCATTTAAAGTTTTAGGTCATCAGTTTCAATTTACTTTCAAGTTTCAACTCGCAATTTAAGTTGAGACTTGCTAGCTGCCCTAAATATGTATGTATTTACATTAAATTGCCAGAAGAAAGGAAAAGTATTTCTGAAACTGAAAATCAATATCACCTTAGTTTAGGCATCATTGTCGAGGCCTAACATCACAGAACGTGAAATCTTCTTTAAGTGTGTGTCCCTCAGCTTAAACGGTAGCTTTGTTTCCAAACTTCTTGCTCATTTACTTTCCCATTTGTAGCAGTTAAATCAAATTACTTGGAGACAAATTGACTCAAGTAAACATATCTGGGAGCCAGCCCTTTGACTGGGTCTTTGTCAAGTCTGAAGTTCAGGGGCTGGCCTCGTCACAATATTAATCGGATAGAACCATTGATTACGATACAGTTCTCAAAAGCCCACTTTGATGTCTAAGGTTGCTAGATAGCTTTGTGAGTCAGTCGATACACAAAGACGGCTGAATTTAAATAAAGTCTAACACACTAATGATTCAAAGTCCTCCATCTCAGTCGACATTTTAGACTGTACTTCATTTCATGGACAGACATTGAATCACAAAGCGGAAATTTACTTCACTTCCTAAATATGTCTATTAGACTAACAATTGAGTAAAAGTATCACATCAAGGTCTAGACAGTCACGTATAGATAAGACACAATAGGTTAGACTAGGCAGACAAATCTTGTATCCATTAACTGTTCATTGAGCGTCATTTTGCAGTAGTTATCGAAAGCATCAAATAACAAATAAAAATGTGTTAATCCCTGTCTATTGACAACGACGAAAACAGTTTCCGTTTAATTTTTAAAAGTTCTGTGATATCATCTGCCGTGACTGCATTTATGGAAAATGCAATGAAACTGACCTTTAGGTCACCAATGCAGTGACTGCATTAAGCAACTTGGCTTGGGGATTGGAAACTATATATTGAAACCTGGGGCAAATTCTACGTGTTTTCGAAGCTAGACCAACACTAACTTAACTATGTACAAGTTTTTTTTATAAGCAACTCAGTTGCTTAGGTGTGCGGCCTCGATTTGGTCCAAAATCTAAGCAACAAGCTAAGCAACTCGATGCCTGACCCCGAAAATGGAGTTGTTTATAAAAAAAACGTGTAGGCATAAAAGTTCATGCTATAATACATCATAGCTACGAAGACTAACCCTGAATATGGAAAAGACACTAGAGAAATAAGAAAGATGTCACCACCGGGCCTAGAACCCGTGACTCACACAATGTCACAGTATGACAGGCCGGATGGCAGTCCTTCCTTGGCCAAGTCACATGGCGCAGAAAGGCTGGTCTGCAACTGCGTTGAGCTTGATGTCGATGTCCACCGGCGGATGATTGGGAGCTAATATGGCTACTAGAGAAATAGAGTATGTTAACATAGGAGGTCACCTAGCTCATTTGGTAGAGCGTAGGCTGCGCAAGCGTGGGTCAAGGGTTCGATTCCCAGTGGTGACATATTTTCAATTTTTCTTGTGCTATTTTCAAAACTGGCATTTTAAATCCTCTCCTCTCGAATATGAAAACTAGCTATAATCACTAATATACCGAAAAGCAGCATGATGCCATGGAGTCCATCAGAGCTACAAAGGAACGTTAGAATATTGTAAACAACTGAATATAATTGTAATACAAACTGCCCTTATTCGTTTAACCATGCACAAGAAAGGGTGCCGGGGGAACAGTCTTAGCTGTATAAGGACCCCTAAGAGCTGAGATCCCCCTTCCAGAAAATCGTGCGTTAGCAACTTGTTGTGTTTACCTTTCACACAACATTGTGTTTATGCACTTTTGTTATAAAAAACATTTATAGTAAAGTTTCCAGCCAGCATGAAGACGCGAAGTATAGTTGCCTGTTCTATACTATCATGGCATAATTACATAAGAAGTAAATTTTACAACAGCTTTAGATAATCCTGGTTCACATAGAAGTAAAATCCGTCGCCAGACAAGCGTCTGGCATGTTGAAGGCAGGCTTTCTTGCATGCGAGCGCTGCTACTTGGCTGTGAAAGTTAAACTTTGATTGACATATGCCAAAACAAAAATCGTCGGAAAGTAACACAAGTTATGTTCTTTTCCGACGAGTTTTCTCTGTTGGTTTCGGACTATCACTTGAATTGCTGGCGTCTCTTTTGTTCTGACGCGGAAATTCTATGATGACGATGACAGGTGCAAATTGTGATAGCTATTTAATACCAAGGGGAGATCAGGTTCCTTAGCAAACACGGGGGTTGTATTCTAGACGTGATAATTCTTTTTTGAAGTCTGTAGACAGAAATGTCACAATCAGCAAGATGGATGTAAACCCCCGACAACGAATTTCTGACGTGAAATGCCCCGTTTTGGTTATCTGCGCTTGCAATGACTGGATTGGGCATGTGAATCAGCAAAGGTAAAGTAAAACGATCTCCTTGCTTGCTCCTCCTCTCAGCCCTAGCGACGGGTTTTACTCTTATGTGAACCAGGCTTTAAAGGAACGCAACGCAATTACCCTTGTAAGTGCACACATAGATAACCCTTTTATTTTAACTAAAGGACCAGGTCAGCTCCACCAAGTGAAAGAAGGGGCTGGATTATAACAAAAGGTTTCGGATTTTTTATTCCAGTCGATGGTCAGAGAAAATTTTGCATCTCCTGTCACTATGGAATGGCAAAGTACTTCCTTTTCTTCTTTTTCTTTCTGTTTCAGTATTTCGTTTGTTCTCTTTGCAAGAGAAAAAACTACTCGGCAAAAATGTGGAGGAGCTTAAGCCCCCCAGCTTCCCCAGCTCCCCCAGTGACGCTTCCATTAAAAGATCTAAGCAACACTTACAAACAACTTTCATTTTATGAGTTTTATTTCTTAACGCACAGGTCCTAGTACCTTTTGCAAGTGGACTCGCCTATTATTTCCTTTGCGGACGGAGTTTTTTGTACGCTTCACCCGCCAGTTATTAAACTCAGCATGGATTACTAATAAAAACTCTGAAATCAAGGAAAACATCGATATTATGCTTGACAACAGTTAAATCTGGAGGCAAATCTCACGCCAGACCCAAATATGATGAGCGTTATGTATAATGCATAGCGCACATATGAGTCTATCATTTTGACGTAGAGACACAACAGTGGTCTGCACACGTCGTCCGTCTTCTGTCTGAGACTAACATCAGCTTTATTTATGCCATCAAAAAAACAACAAACACTTGAATAATCCCCCGTGATTTGTTTAGATAAATTGTTTGGTCTACAGAAGAAATCTTAAATAGTTTGGGGCCAAAGGAACATTGCGTTGATCTTTTCCTGTCGAGTTCTGAAAATGATAATTTTTTTTTATTACAACGCTATAAGCGTATGTCAGACAAGCAGTAAGGGTCACAGTGCAATACAAAACACGCGGCTATACAAAGGATTAATGAGAGAAGTTGATTGTTTTTGTTTTGGCTGAGTGACGTCTCGTGTACATCTGTCTAACGCCGTTGTCCAACAGGCGTGGATATTTATTCTAGCTTTTAATTAGATAGATATTGAGTGGGATTTTATTTTTTGCTTGCGAGCATGCTTGGGCAGCCTAAGTGTTCGGCTCTTCAATATTTAATTTCTTTCAGTTACTCAGAAACTATAAGGCGAGTTGCACCAGGCATTGCTGTAAGTTTGCTTTATGGAGAGTGAAGGTCGTTGACTAGCGGTACGACACGGTCCTTTTTTCAGTCTGCTCCATTTCGCTGCAAACTGTCAATTTAGCAATACATTAAAAATTATCGTAACCTCTTCCCATACTTTCAACAGCTCTACAAGGATTATGGCCACCCTTTTAGGTTTTGTATCTGCAGCAATTTGGGCTCTACGTGATTCTGAAGGAGGGTCTATTGCACTTGTTGGCTACTGGGGGTAGGGGGTGTTAGCAGTGGGTATGTGTCTCTCGTACTTCTGTGCAGCTGTCCGTCTCTGTCCGTCCAAAACAGTTTACGTTCTAACACGTTTCTATTTACTGTAAGTAAGAAAATAAAACCTCAGTCACCAAAACTAAAATTGGCTTTAAAAAGGAAAATCTTAGTATAATTCGGGGAAAATGACTCAACTAGTTTGTGATGTCATTAGAAGGGGAGAAGACAGTTTTGTTTTCCGAGCATACAAGGAACAGTTCGGTGGAAAGCGATCCAAAGGGAGACCTCAGAAGAACTGGTCAGACCAAATCAGAAAGAAAATGCAGATCCCAATGTTAACAATAGAACGAAGTGCAATGGATCGTCTTCGATAGAAGCAAATAGTGAACACAAAATGTGCAAAGATCTGACGAAGTTTATGCATCTAAGTTAGTTACGTCAAGTGTAAGAATGTTGAATCCTAGGAGACATCGATTAGATTTCATAAAGGGCAGCTTATTTCCTTGAAGGTGTTTCTCTGTCAGTGGTCTTGAATCTTCGGGCACCGTTTCTCTTTAAATTTCTTGTGCCTTATTAATAGCTTTAGTTTTGACATAGTTTAAATCCTGTCTCGTTTGTTCCTTTTTCACCATCTTTCTCTTTATCATATATTTCAATTTGTCACCCTAGTCTATCATGCCACCAATCACCCATGTCCCTTTTATTACCCTTTCACTTATTGCTATGGCCACTGTTATATTTAAAGTTTTGATGACACTATCTAACTCGTATCTGCATAATTAACGTTGATCATTATTTTAAACTATTAGGAGATTAAACAATAAACCACTAATTTATTTTCTAATGGTCTGAATCAACAAGGATCACTATTGCAGTGTAAATTTTAAATAGCACTTCATTTTTATATCCTGCTACAGTTTGCTAAGCATGACCACAATCTGCGATCTCAAAGTTGCATATCTTTGTAAGACGTAAACTAAAAATACCTTTTAGTTACTTTGTTTACTAGCTCGAAGAAGTCTTCATGTATTAAGGACGGGGAAACAGAGGGGCGGAGGGAGCCATGCCTCCTTAATTTTTGTCAAATCTCATTTTTCTCCGTGATCACTTTTCATCTTCATCAAAATTGAAATTGATTGCGACAGACATTGTGTCGCATTCACAGCAAGATATGCATATCAACACGAAAAACTCTTTCCAAGCAATGACCTAAGGCACCTTAGTAGATTCTGAAAAAATATATTTAAACGCAGCTTACTGCCCCCCTCCCCCCACACAATCCCCCTCACCTTCCCCCCGTCGCTGTAAATATAAGAATTACTTGTCTCAATTTCGACTGGATAATTTCTGGCATCGGCACATAGTAAAAACGTGGTCATTCTTGCACTAACCAACATTTTCTTATGTTTGATATTATCAACACATTAGTTAACAAAATATTGCTCCTAAATTGGTAAATGCACATTTCAATCATAATTTTTGAAAACTTAAGAAATTTTAAGAAATTATTGAAGAAATTATTCACTTCGACTTGAAATGATGCTTGGCAAATATGAATTAAGTTTACGAAAACAGCTGTCAATGCCGCTTCTAAAACTTTGGGCAGTATGAATGTTATGAATCCTACTAAGAAAGGCTTTGGATATCAAGCTCCTATACAGTAAACACTAGATATATTTTACGGACGAAAACGCCATGTTCTTTTGTTTTGGAATTTCTCAAAAGTTCCTCAGAACTGTCATTAATTATGATTCGAAGCAAACGAATTGACCAATAAACAAGGCAATATCTTCAGCGATCTTAAATTGAAAAAGATATCGGAGTTGCCCATAAACTGATAAGATCCATTGTTTATATAGAATCCTTACCAATCATATTGTCTGCACTTATCAACTGCGGCAGAGCGCAATTCCGTATGTCTTTTATCTTACGCCTTCGGACCCACTGAAGAACGATCACATGCAGTCCATATGCAATTCCAGTGACTTCTCTCCCTTCTCTTACTGGGACAATACATTTCATCTTTTCCTTTGTTATGCAGGTCCGTTGTTTGTTTCTAATTCTCTACCAAAATCAAAATACATTGAAATAGTGTAAAGCACACGTGCAAGCAAAGATCTGTTAGGCCTCTCGAGCTCCATGGTTTTCCTTCTCTAAGAAAAGTTTTAACAAAAGTTTTGATAAAGTTTTAACAAAAGTTTAACAAAAGTTTAACAAAAGTTTAACAAAAGTTGTAACAAAAGTTGTAACAAAAGTTTTAACAAAAGTAGTAACAAAAGTAGTAACAAAAGTAGTAACAAAAGTTCTAACAAAAGTTTTCACAAATGATTTAACAAAAGTTATTACAAAACTTTTTTAAAAAATGGTCGCACTTTTAAGGTCCTGGAGTGTGTCTGTTTTGGCTTATTTTATTTTATTTATGCGTTTAATATTGTTTAAAAATGCAGTTTATCACACTCGATAAATTAATAGGAGTACCTACTAAAACATACTTTTTCAAAATGCTAAGCAATCGGAGCAGATTTATACAAAGCTTCTGCTAATCGGTGCCGTTAATGCAACTGTAAAAATAAGTACTTGACAAAGACGTAACATCGAACGTCAAAACTACTCTTGCATCATGGGTAAATTAACAAAGCATGTCTGCATTACAAAATGTTTATGTTGCTTAGAGATGGCATTCATGTTGCCCAATTGCCCAAAAATATTGATACTCACTAGTCAACAAGTCCCTCTCGAATCTTTGAATAATGTCTTGACCATTGTCTACGAATTAGCAGACACTTCATGGGTTAGAAAGTATGTTGGGAAACTCGGGTTCTGTCAGAAAAAGATTAGGTTTTGATGAAGATACAAGACGAAGAAAACAATAAGCTAATAATAATCGTAATAATAATAGCAATAATTTTTTAAACTTCTGTATTTCCAAAGAGCAGTTGGTGAACACATACCAACGTCCTCAAGCTGTAGATGACATTGTTTTGCTTGGAGAATATTCAATAACCAGGGTCGAACAAAGTGGTTAAAGAGGTACAGGAGTTGGAATACCTGGATAACTACACCCTTTTCAACCAGAAATTTAATTTTTTACATCTTATGAGCCATGCTTTAGGGTACAAGTGGAGTGTAAGAAGGTAGGCCTCGGGATAAATGTCAAAAAGACCAAATACCTGACCTTCAATATCAATGAGTTAGAAGTACTGCAGACAAGAGATGGCACTGAGCTGGAAAGAAAAGAAGACTTCAAATACCTCGGTTCCTGGATAGACGACTCAGAGAAAGACATAAAGATAAGAAAGGCACAAGCATGGCAAGCTTTAAACAAGATGAGAAAGATCTGGGAGTCAAGAATGCCGAGGGGCCTGAAGATTAGATTCTTCGTGGCTGCCATCGAGTTCATCTTGTTATACGGATGTGGGAGCTGGACAACAACTCCACAGATGGAATGTTCCATGAATGGCACGCACACCCGCATGCTGAGGAAAGTACTCAATGTGAAATGGTGCTCACATACAACTAACGCTGAGTTGTATGGTGACCTGCCACTGGTGGGAAACAAAATAGCAGCAAGAAGAATGCAGCTTGCTGGTCACTGCCACCGTCACTCAGAGATGAGCTCCCACAAAGTTGTTCTGTGGCAACCAACCCGCGGACAGCGGACGAGAGGAAGACCACGATTAATTATGTTGGTATACTCAGACAAGATGCTGGTGGAGTCACATTAGTGGAATTGAGAACATTGCTGGCCGACAGGGCAGTTTTGAAAGATCGTGTTGTCGCTCGCCTGAAGGTGACCAAGTAAGTAAGAAAGTACATCTTTATACAGAATAAAACGATTCATTCAAAATTCCAAATTATAGAAAACCAAACCATTTTGTTGTGTAAATTGAGAAACCATTATATAATACTCCTTGAGGAATATAGCCTATGATTTGTTTGGTGCCTTTGCAACAATTGTATCACACGTTGCGAACTGTGTTTTAGGTAATGCTACGATGGTTCTCCAAATACCCCTTACAAAGGAAACACTGTACAATGTAAAGCAGCGATGACTTATCTTTCGGAACAGCACAACATCTTGACACAGTTTCGAAGCGTGGAGTCATTACGTTTGTTTAAACGTTTACATCTCAGATCAAATGAAAACCTTAGCTCAAATACACACAGTACAACACCTACATCCACTCCTATTTCCTATTTCAAGATACGTACAGTATTAAAGAGATTTAACGCTTTAATACAAGATTTCGTTACGACAAGAGACTGTTTTTCTAATCACGTAAGATATATTAAATTATTTAAATTCATTTGGGGAGAAAAATAACTTTAGATTTAGAGTCCAATTTCCATGCTATTGATCAAGGATATCTTAATAGTGTCACTGATAAATAATTCGATTGGGGTCTCCAACGCAAGGCTGGCAGTGATATGAAAAGAAGACTCATAGTTACTAGTTGAGTCTGACAAAGTGTTATCCCAAGGCAAGACTATGAGAAAGAATCGAGCAAGTACTAGTCTGGGAGTATATCCCCTTTTCTCTGGTTTTAATTGTGGAACCAATTTGACGATGTGATCAGTGTAACAGGTTTACTAAACTACGAAAAGCCTTCATCATATTTTTTAAATAATCGCTACCTGTGTTGGCCGAAATGCTGTTATACTCTCTGAAAATGTTACCAAAATCAAACGAAAGGTGTTGTTTAGTATGTCGAGGCCGGGTATCAGATCCTAAAGCTTTACCTCAACATACTGGCTACCAGTGGTCCCATTGGTGCACGTTTACGTTCTCTGCTTAATGTTGGGGTATTTCATTTTGTTTTGACCCCAATGCTAAAAGTTTCCATGTTTTATATTGGTTTACTTATTGCACCTGGTTACTAACCCATTGAAATCATCCTGAAAATAGCCTTACTAACAACGTCGTAGGACCTCTTGACGAAACGAGTGCTTTATGCCACAGCAATGAGCAATTTCATTGAGGAAAGTAAATTAAATTTTGTAGAAACATTGTGATTTATGTAAGTAAGTTTATGTTGACTCAAAAATTTTTGTATTGACTTATACAGATAGGGATAGGGTTTCAAATTGCCATTTAATGACCAGATTTGGATCGCCTGATACACGTTGTAATTTCTCTCTAACTTAACTTTTTCTGTATTTATAATAATGTGTTTCAACGCTTCACAAGCTCGCTTATCTATTAACACCTTAAACCTATTCTGCTCGAGGGAGGGCCGTTTAGAGAGAGCAAACATCTCCCAAGTTACATAGCAGGGCTCCGAAAGTGACCCCCCTTTGCCCCCCAAGAGCATTGTCCTGTGTAAAAAGGAATTCCGGAGCGTAATGGAGTTTAAGAAAGATTTACTCGGATATATTCAAAACAATGCACAGATAGCTGTCCATAAAGATCTGTTGAAGGGCTTTTTCTTTAACATGAATACACTATTTTTTGTAAACAAATCCTGTATGAGTAGCTTAGCTCCAAGTGGCAGAGGTTTATAGCAAATTTATAATTGTGCTCTTTCTATTTTTGTGAGAATGATGCGGGCGTTTGCTTAAGACACTCGAGGCCAATCCTACCTTTCGTCGATACTTGAAAATAACGAAATAAATGAATATTATAAGTAAAACGCCAAATGTGGAAACTTCATTGACAACATTTCGTCTAACAGACTTCTTCAGGTCACTACTGA
>JAAAKM020006275.1:0-10593 GCA_010016025.2 Alatinidae sp. Z8VKAUB7J3 | reverse complement strand
ACAAAGGCGTTAAAAATTTGATCCCGGTAACTTTCTTGAACAATCGCAAACTTTATCAAGACTTGAAATGTCAAAGAACGCAACCAGCTTCCGCCTATAATTAGAAGTTGGCGAGAGCGCGATAGGACTGTGTTTTGCTCATACGTCCTATTGTCAGACTGGTATCTTCCAGCTTCCTGGGGTCAAAACTCCTCTCAAAGGTCACAGTTTTGATTCATTCAATGGCGGTTGACGCTATTTTGCCAGATGGCGACCCGACATTAGGGGAGCCGTGTGGGTATGTGAGCGTTTATGCTACTCATGTACCCTTGCCTCTCGTCCGACATCATTGTATAAAAGTCCATTGTTAAGCAAGAAAAACTGGTATGTCCTTATCTTATCGATTACCAGAGGTGGGAGGGGGAGGGTAAGTACAATTTGTAGGCAACAGGGGAGCATGTGTAGTGACTATTGATTTTAGGGATTTCAGTCCGATTTCCGAAACAAGTATCGAGGAATACGATAACGCGTTGGCCATGTTCACCACGACATATGATCACAAACTGTAGTCTGACAGAAAGCAGAACCCGTCTAAAATCTACACTCTTTCAGCTTTCAATCGTGAAATAGTATCTTCAGGTTTTTGTAACATTCAACATTTGAGTTGCCGTTATAATCACAACACATGTGAATATGAAACGCATCGGCAGTTAAAAAAATTGATTTTAATGACCGATTGGTGTGCCGATCAGTCGCTTAAAACAGGTTGAAGTACTAGATCCTTTCTCTCAACTTATCCACAAAACGGACTGGTTAATCAAAACGTACTCTTTATTTCACAGGGAGGTTCAAAGGAAGTGCTGTAAATAGCGCGCTGTCTTCGCGTGAGTTGTTACAACTCTTGGAATCGAACGATCAGAAGTCTTTCTCCACGACCAGCAAAGCGAAAAATGCAATCAGTGACGAAATGTTGGAGAAGCTTCTAGACCGATCTATGCTGGACAATAAGAGCACAACAAAGCAAGAGTCAAACCCAACAGACGCTTCCCTATGCTTTAAGCGCATTGACACCTCTCCGAAACCGTTAATATTATAAAACGATCTTACGTTCGAAAAACGAACTACAATGCTAGATCATAAATGAACTTTCGCCCGTGAAATAAATATATTTAGTTTTGTTTTGTTAAAATGTTTTGTTAAATGAGGTTACCTGCTTATATTCGTATTTGAATCCTGTTAATCAGTCGTAGCGCCAATTCTGTAACCGAGAGAAGGATGTATATTATAGGAATGCCAGACCTAAATGTTATTGTTATTTAAGAATTCGGCGATGTGGTCATTGGCTCTCTATGTCCTCTTTTTTCGTCGGTGTATGCATATGGCGTACAAAGGACTATAACCGTACTTGCTTACCCAAAAGGTATCAACGTTCTTCCGCTAATGGCTGAACCTATTTTAACTCTACCATTCTGCCTGGAGGAAATTGACAAGCCCATGTTCAAAGTACCGATTCTCGAAAAGGGTAGCCAAGCGAAGTAATCTTTCCATAATCCGCGAGAGGCGGTTCTACTGGGCTGTTGAGCGGTAGCACAAATTGAGGGGTGTCGCCCTTGGACGCCCCAACTGCCCTTTACTTATTAGTTAGCTTGTTTGGTGGTTTTTCTGTTTATTTAGGGTAGTTTCAATGTCGGGCCCACTGCTCATCAGGGGTCTTTGATTGAGAGATTGCCAAGCGAAGTAATCAGTATAAAATTACGCTAATGGGATGTTTTTATTCCTCCCGTTCTTGAATACAGATCCCTTGCGGCCTTGCGCGGCCTTGGGCGGCCTTTTATTTGTATAATACCTGAATTTGTCCAGGCAATTGATTGACGCTTTAATTTTCGAAGTTGTATTGTAGATTGAGAATTTAAATTGTGTAGGAGTTAAGCTGTTTCAAAGAGCGACGTGGGTAAAAGTTGCATAACTGTTAAATGCTTCCGTATGCTACATTTCCGCTACATTTTGAGCTCTCCTACTTTCCCTCTTGTGATCTGGAAGTTTAACGCATCTTAGATCAAGGTTATGGGGGAATGTAACCCTCATATCCCCAGTCTCACCGTATACGTTTTCCTCACTGGTAAGGTCAGTGTTTCAAACTAGAAAAGTGTTCCGAAGATTACAGAGTAAATTAGACTGAATAGGGTGTAGTTCTCCTATTGGTTTGAAAAATCCTTCATCGTTGGAAACCGTGGATTTCTTTTTCCGTAATGCAGCCATCTTAATTGTGTGCCACCTTTGTTTAAGGAATAATTCTTGTCCCCACTAAGTTCTTAATCAATTACATCATCCCCGATAATGTTGATAATGAATTAAAGACCCAGAAAAATTGTACATGTATAATTACAATTTTGTACAAGTAAGCCATGAATTTCCTTTATTTTTGGTTTGGTCCCCAGCTTTCCACGAAAGTCGTGAAAATGGGAGAGGAGACAGCTTTGGGTGGACTACTCTGATTTTTGAAGGGACTGTTCTGAATTTCGGGAGCAGGGGGGGGGGGTGAAATTGCAACTGCTTAAGGGAATACTATTATGGTGAATCTTAACAGGGGGGGGGGATCTTGGGGGCTGATGCTAAATTTTGAGGAGGGGTAAACCCTCTATGACTCCCAGTGGCTATGGACTTTCAGTCAAAATATTTTCACAAGCTGCCTCTGAAGTAAAACGGGCAAAAACGAAGTTTTGAAATCACGAAACTTTACTGTCTCGAGTTTAAAGGTAGTAATACGTCCAAATTTGTGTCAGAACTTCAATGAAGGCAAATGCTCTCTCCTTTTGGTCAGAAATTGGTCCATTTTGCCCTCTTTTCGCTTTTCCTTGGGTTTTCGTAGGCATCTACTGTGGGCATTTGAAGATATACCAAAAATTATGTTTTCAGTCCAGACGGACACACTTTCAGTAGAATCCAATTCTACTAATCATTTCGAATTTTTACAAAATGATTTCCAATACAGCAAATTGTAGGACTCGTATCATTGGCATGAAAGACAATGTAAATAAATATTCAACCGATTTGATTTAAATTCAATGTTCAACTAAAATGAATTAAATTTAATATTCAACTGAATTTAATTTGAATTTACATACTATAATGAATTTACAACTCAATATTCAAGTGAACTTGATTAATTTAAAATTTAATATTGACCCGAAATCAATTGTGATTTAAATATTAATTGAATTTGAATTTAAGTAGTCACTTGAATCAAATCTAAATGGAATTTAATTCAATTTAATTTAAATTTAACTACTTAAACAAATTTAGTTTTAATTCATGATTTAAGTTAAACATAAATATATTATAAATGCGTTTAGTCCAAATTAACTTAATCTAAATATTAACATGAACTGAATTTAAACTTAAATATTACGCTGGAATACATTTAATTTAAATATTCAACAAAGTTTTATTAAAATTATATATTCAACGGACTCTAGTTTAAGTTAAATATTCAAGTGAATTTAATTGAACTTTAAATATTCAACTCAATTTCATTTAAGTTATATATACAGTTGTTGTTGTAGTGTTTAATTCAAATTTATATTTTCAACTGAAATATACAAATTTATTATTCAACTGAATTTAATTTAAATATAGAATTTAAATATTTAAATGTATTATATTTAAATTCAAATACACATCTGAATTTAATTCAATTTATCTTAAATTCAAATATTGAAACGAAATTAATTTAATTTAATTTATTTATGATTTAAGTTAGATTTAAATATACTTTGTCATATAATGAGTTTAGTCGAAATAAATATTCAAATGAACTTAATTTAAACTTAAATATTCAGCTGGAATTAATTTGTATTTAAATACTCACCTACATTTAATTTAAACTATATATTCAACTGATTCTAGTATAAATTAATTATTCAAGTAAATTTAATTATATATTCAACTGAATTTAATTGAAATTTAAATATGTAACTTAATTTCATTTAATTTTCATAAGTACTCTGTTGTGTTTAATCAAAACTTATATTTTCAACTAAAATTAATATTGATTTCATTTTCAACAGAATTTAAGCTAAATTTAAGTATTGAATTTAAATATGTAAATTAATTTAATTTGAATTTGAATATTTAAATTAATTTAATTTGCATTAAAATAAGTGATTGAATTTAAGCTGTTTTTATATACATTCGAAATCAATTTAAGTGTAAATATTCTACTGGATTCATTTTTTCTTTGATACTGAAGTTAATCTAATCTAAATATAAATATTCAGCTGAATATATGCAAATGTTTCTCTTCTGTTGGCATTTTGAACGGTCCTTTCTCAATTTTACCTTCTTCAAAATCTCAAATATCCCTAAGGGGGTCCCTGGGCCCTCGATGAGAAACACTGCTTTAAGGCATCCAACAGCTCCGGATTTTCCCATACCAATATTGTCTCGTCTCTGCTATTAAACAAGACATGTTCTTTATTATTTAAGTTCTCACAAACAATTGAGGTTTTAGGCTATAACTATAACGATAAAGGAAGACATGTTATTGTCCCTGAGTAATTCAATCTGTCTCGTCAAAAACGGCACTTCATTATCTGACTGATCCTGACTTTAGGTTTCGAACAAGATCGTCTTAGGGTTGATAAATTCTCGTGTCCAATTCAATTAGCATACATACAAAAGACACGTGCCTATTCACAGTAACTGATATCATTGTTTGGAGTTTTGTCACAGATGGTGCCCTCGTGTGTTACAGACGAGAAAATTGTTTCGTCGCTGAGATGTACTCCAGCGGAAGATTAGGTCGAGATCACTTCCTAATAATTTTCTTACAAGGCTCTGGCATTTCTTGTCTGGTTTGTATTTTTAAAGATAGCGATGTCCTTAAGAACTTTGGTTATTGTCGGCATATCAACGACTGCATACAAAATTGAGGGGGGGAGGGGGAGGTGGATATGCTGGTGGCTGCTGAGAATTTGTAGGCAACTCTTGTCTGTAGTCGAAGGAAGACTTTTAGCTTAGCAACTACTCTGGCAGCCGAAGGTAGACTTTTGGCTTACTGTCAAATTTCGAATGAAAATCATTTACTACTCTTTCGAATTCGTGAGTAGTTGTGTACCAGATGAGCGTATTTACCCCACCATCTACGAAAGCCTCAGCTACAAAGCAACGCACAAAAATTGTGAGCAAATGGGGTTAGTTCTCGGTATTTTGATGACGAGTTAACGTGGAACAGACGTCACCTCTTGCCTCGATTCGACGTCGCAGGTTCGTTGTGTACGAAAGTTGATGCAACGTTGTATTTCAAATGGTTAATGACGTCGTATCGACGCCGATCTAAAGTTATCAATATCTACGTTAAAAGAACGTGGGATTTGTGTCGATACAACGATCATTACGTCAGTGAGACGTCGATTCAATGTCACTTGCAAAAATAACGTAAAGTCGACAAAATGTCGAGATCGAAATCGTATCGTATGCCGGTTAGCAGGCATTCCGACATACACGCATTTGTGCCACGATTACGCATCACGCACGCAAGAAACTTCGCAGCTTATTTTCACGCCTTCTCGAGAAAAGCTAGTAAATGCCGTAAAATCTCGAATATAAGCCCTGGGCTTATAGAGGTGCGTGAGAATTTTTGATTGACTTATATTTGAAGGTCTTATATACAGGTGGCTTATATCTTTTAGGTTAACAGGTGACTTGTGTATCCAAACTTATTCACCATTCGATGTCCAATCGGAGAGACTAATAATAACATTTAATGCGCAAAATCTCATAAAAGAACTGAAGTAAATACAGAGGATTTCTCTACTCTGTCCATGTTCAGTCAGTATTACTGCTTTCTGCACTACCAATTTCGGAACCAACACACAGAATCCCAAATGTAAGCCATGTGCTTATATTTGGGGGTATACTCGGTAGAATATCTTAATTAGTTTACGGGGTATATACTCGGGGGGGGGGGCTTATATTCGAGATTTTACGGCGTATCGCAAATATAAAATTTAATTAATTCTGAGTTCAATTTAATACTCAAAAATTAGCGTGCTCATTCGCCTTGACCACCAGGCTGCTATTTAAACAGGATATATTGCATATAATTCCATGGAAAAAGCGAAGACGGGTCATTGCGCTCCAACACGAATTATACTCGTTCCCAGAGTGCCTCTTTGGTGAAGAGATAAACAAAGCAAACATCCGCAATGATTGAGAAAAAAATTCTGAAAGATCTATTGATAACAATCTGAACAATTTTTAGTGGTCATATATATAAAAGAATGACATCATGTCATGTGACATGTAGATGCAGACAAAATTACACTTTTTTGACTTATTGTTATTTGAAAAAGTTGATCGTTCATAGTTAGGTAGTGACGGGAAGTCTACACAAGCATGCCCCTATCAAGTTTGTTGCAACGGAAGAAATTTAAAGTCGTATACAAACGGGCTCGACTTTCTACTCGACTTCACTTGACTTTTGTCGAGTCAAAAGTCCAGCCTATTTTGCCCACACTCAAGAATCAAGAGCCTTAAGTCGGCAAAGAATTAAGCACTTTAAAACTGAGATATTAGAAATTTCAAAATTTAAGAGTAAAAGGCTTTGAATTGTTTAAAAGTTTTGGCAATTTCGAGTAGAAAACTTTTGCGACTTTTTGGGGTTAAATAAGCCGCTGCATATAATTGCGCAAAAATGACCGGAAATTGGGATTGTGTACAAAGAATAAAGATCCGAAAGGGAACTCAAATCGAATTATTTATAGGTGGAGGGGACTAGATGAACGCAACGAGTAAATGTTTCCGCTGGGATGCAGAAAGCTTCTTAGAGGCGCTGCGAGTAAAAAGTCTTAAAAGATATATTTCGATGCATTCTTGAGACGTCTAATTCTGACGTTTGAAGGGGTTACGTGATGCATTAGAGATGTATGCTATCTTTTCGGGGTATAGTCCATCCCCACCGCATTTTTGGGTTGAGTATAGAATTTATCCTCCTTCTATCACACTTAAATTAGCAACATTTTATAAATCAGAATGTTTGAACATCATCAGTGCCCAACGTCGGAAAGTCTATTCCCTAAGGTAACTTGTCACGCCCATCCCTGTCTGTTTCGTGGTTAGATCTTTTGTTTCTCTTTGAGGAGAACGTAATACGACTAGACAATTCTATTATAAATCCTTCCTTCATATGCATATTCACTTATAAATAATTAGACAGATTTTCCTCTCCTTTATTAGAAAGATGTCTCCATTAAACACTTACTCCTACTTATTCTTTTTGCCAATTCAATGTTTTACAAAAGTAGTTAACCCCCTCAGAATATTGACAGACAGTTGGATTTGGTTTTGTTCTTTTGATCTAACAGTTACGCGAGCAAGGGTGACTCTTTGGAGTAGTAAGGAAGCAGTTGATTGTCTAAAAGAAGGTTTTATACGTATATACAGTTGTTCCTAAAAGATGGATTCTTAAGGGCTACAGCAGGTCACAAGAGCTTACCAATAAAACTGATGACACTGCGTTCAGTAACGGATTCTTTTTGCTTAACGTTTTCGCCATACACTGGACACAGCAATCGTATGGAGTAAAGTGAGAGGGTTTTTGCGAAGAATTTATGAGAAACGAGAAGACCAAAACACATCGTAGAAAATAACAGTCAGGAGAGCGGCACCTATAAAAGCTGCTTGTATCAAAACAAAGAAGCCGGTGCTCTGTCGACAAAAAGAGTTTGTTTACAGTTTGTTTATTTACGCCTTTTTCAATAAAACGATAGGCGGAAAAGTACTCTTTTAAAATAATGTTTAAAGAATGATATATATCTCCTACCAAGTTAAAAAGTCGGGTTCATGCCATTCCTTGCTTCTTTTACTAAACAACAAAATAAAATAATAATAATAACACTAATAATGATCTTCTCTCCTTTTTCAAAAACTGAAGTTTTCTCCATCACTTCGGAGAAATTAGCGTGGCCAGTGCCAGGCGAAAACATTAAGCACGTATGAGTCCATAACCTATTACAATTTTTATATTTCTGAAATATAACATTGGCTCCATATAAGCAATCACTGGTCAACAGGGCGGATAAGGGGCCAGGTAAAAGCTACCGATGTACATCAGGTGCTAGATGGATAGAATGCCTCAATGCTGCACACCAGGACGAGTAAATTTTTAGCTATCTTGCAGAAAGTGTTGACTGCCTCTCAAAATATGGTATTTTCTTCTAAGACAAGCTTCCATCTATAAGGGCTTTGATTAAAACTGGTTTAAAAACCTATTCCATTTTATTGAACCACTTCAGTAATTAGATAACAGATCTTGCAATACACGTTGTTTTTTTATAAGCAACTTCATTTTCGCGGTCAGGCCTCGAGTTGCTTAAGTAGTTGCTTAGGTATCACTATAGGCTATCGTCGAATTTCTTTATGTTGTAAATGATGTAATACCAAATGATGGTTGGATCTTTGATCTCTTTGCTTGACACATTATCAACAGTGTGATGTCTGTAGATATAACAGTTTGTAATCAATTCTTAATGAAAGACGTTTCTTAGTTTGTTTTTCAGGCGTTTTAAAAATTGTCTTTCCTGAATTTGAGGCCTCGAGTTGCTTAGCTCGTTGCTTAGATTTTGGACCAAATCGAGGCCTCAAACCTAAGCAACTGAGTTGCTTATGAAAAACACGTGTATACGCTCAGGCAATCTAGACAGTCGCAACGATTCTAAAATGAATGAGTACGTTGTTACCAATCGTTCCAATTTGTACACACAGTAATATCACTGTCGTCTCACTGTATTGGAAATAAGATCAGATGAAAATAGTCTTAAAACGAAGCTATAGTTTAATCTTTCCTGCTTATGTGTACCGTTTCATTTGTTCTTTGTTTCCGTAAAGTGATTCGTTCCGCGTCACCAAGAAGTTACATAATAGAAAACCAGGCAATTGACACTGAACTGTGAAACTCTTGTCCTTCTAGTCCCAAGATAATGCTTTTTTATTAAAGGTATAACTTGCTAACAAGCCTAAGAAGACGTGTTTTTAACTATCATTAAAACAACCTCATATTGACTCTAAATGGCAATCAAAGTGAGACATTACAGCTTAATATAATCAATTGAATTATATTAATTAATTAAATAATAAATAATGTCTCAAGGAAAATGGACAATAGTGGTGATTGTCATCTTTGCCAACGCTCAAATGTTGCCTTCGAAATAAAGCCCTCTTTGTACGAATATCGCACAATTTCTACAATCTCGAAAGGCCTGGATTGAGTGACTGGATGACGTCACTACAGAGAGATACGACGCTCAAGTTAAATTTTTGTTGAAAACACTACAGGTTTAAAGAGGTGTACCAAGTGCATGGAAAAGAGAATCCCCCTATTTCTTAAGTTAAATGCCAGGTGAGTTCAGACTTGGAGTAGCGAAATTGACGAGCAGCAAAAGATTTGTGAAGTTGAAGTAAATGAAAAGGTGCAAGAAACGAAGGGGAAGAGTGAAATATTATTTCTTTTCTTACCTTGCAAATAAACAATTGCGGAAAATTTAAATGTGATGAAATATACATCCGAATATTAGAATTTAAAGGGAACACTAGAGAAATTGAAAATACGTCACTACCGCAGATCGAACCGTGACCCACGCTTTGGCGGCGTGCGCCCTATACAACTAAGATAGGTGACCTCCAATATTAACATACCCTATTTCTCTAGTCACCACATGAGCTCCCAATCATCCACCGGTAGACATCGACATCCAGCACAACGCAATTGGAGATCAGCCTCGCTGTGTCATGTAACTTGTCCAATCGATGATATCAGAATGGTGCAATATCTCCTTTAAATGGAATAAATCGTCGAGGCAGGCAACAGTTTTCATAGTTCCTCACAAAGTAAGCAGCAGACCCGAAGAGACGCCCGGCTATTTGGATTCGTACTGTCTTCTATACCCTCTGTTTCACTCATTGTCAATTTAAAAGAAACAGACGATTTCCGAGAATTGCATGACATGCCTCCCTGTTGCTAGAAGGAGGGTCGAAAGCACCGAGCAGTGCCAGAGGTAAGCATTCTACTCTAACGAGTTGATCACCAACACCAAGTGTCCTTTACGATGGTGCAGATGATGATTGTAATGATAAGCAGGATGATTGTGATCATCGCGATGATGACGAGAATAATAATGACAATTATGAAAATGATGACGAGACTGATAATGATGATGATGATGATAATGATGATGATAATGATAATGACGATGATGATGATAGTGATGGAACGATAATGATGATGATGATGATGATGATGATGATGATGATGATGATGATGATGATGATAATGCCTTGAAAGCATTGATGATGTAGTTCTTCTTGTTCTTCTCAGGAGAACTAAGTTTGTTTCGTGGACTATGTTGAAGATCACGGGAAGCATCGTATCAAAGAACAACGCGAGTAAAGAATACAAGTTTGCATTGTTACTGCGAACAAATTCTATGATCCCAAACAGGAGAATTTTAACCTTCATCCTTCCCCTCCTCTCCACCCTTCCCCAGCTAATGCCAAGTACCCATTTTCTGCCAGCTAACACCAGCTAATGCCAAGTACCCATTTTCTGCCAGCTAACAC
>JAAAKM020006272.1:0-10595 GCA_010016025.2 Alatinidae sp. Z8VKAUB7J3 | reverse complement strand
CAAAAACACAAGCCATTCAGGCAGTCCAATTTCTGATTGGCTCCTTCAAAATACAGTTGGGTATACTCTTTCACATACTCCTTTTCGGTCATTCTGACGTTAGTACTCTGAGGAATGTCAGACGAAAAAAGCTTTGAAGCACACAATGTTTTCGCTATTTCGTGCAATATTCTTGTTTTGTACCACTAACAAACTATTTGTTAAATTTCTGCAAGTTTCGTACTCAAAGAATGATTTAGATTTCTATGCAGACATTCCCCCGAATAGAAAACTTCTTCAATAATTACGGGAGATCGTGGAAACCGGATATGCGTATTAGAAAGGGAGGTACATTGGATATCCTGGAACGTAAGGTTGGATATGAAAGCACCGTCTTGGCTAATGCAAAAATGAAACGTGAAAAGTATCACAAGCTCAGTACGCTCTTAAAGTTGTTCTATGCCGTAAAAATTTGTAAACATCAGCATAGGTACTATTAGCATATGAGCAACGGAAGCCAAATCGTTCGGTGACTTCTAAACATTAAGTCTTAATAAGGAAGAATTCTTTTATTTTTCTAAAAAGTTAACTTGTAGCTGTATTCGCGCAACCTATTATTTGTTTTGCTGTAAGGATACAGAATGGGTCGCCCCAAACTTATTAACCTGGTAAAAGAGATCCTCATTTATAATATTTATGTGTTACTAATATATTATATTTGAGTTTATGGTATTTGTATGTCAGTTTATCACGTAAATATTTTTTCACGTGTTCTCTATTGATTTCATAGTTGTATCTTTTTTTAAAAAGCCCACAAAAAATTAGTTAATTAAAAGATGTATATTCCATGTATTATAAATATTTGGATACGGCTCTAGAGAGAGTACCTAAATTGTATATTAAAGAAACAAATACAAATGACAAATAAAAATAACAAATACAAATACAAGTGATATTAATTCAACTTATCTCCTTTCGTTACAGATGATCTAATAAAAGAGTTGTAAAAATTGGCTAAATACCTCTCTTAAAAAATACATCACTTGGCTGTTTAAATTGAAACTGCCTCCTTGCTCCATTTGCTCCTGACTAGGGTAAGATTAACTGCGTTACTGATTGACACGAACAAGACATCTGATTCTGAATGAGGAAATTGTGTGTCGGTAAGTTAACGAATCGGTGTAGGTGAGCGAAACTGAAAGCAACTTCTCCTGCTCTAGCAATTCGATTTGATGGTAATTTAACAAGCCTTGTGTATTAGCTTTATGGCTCCTTTCCAGAGCTTTCCCAATTGAGTGTGATACTGCTTAAGTAACTTAACAAGAACCAGAAGAAGAATAAGAGGAAAAATAACATGTAATCCGAAGAAAAGCCGAACAAAAGCACGAGAAAGAATCACCTTTACGTTTACGTCAAACAGCTCGTAAACAGGAAATACCGTAAAGAAGGTGATACAGAGTCAAAATAAGACAAAGAGAGATATCCATCCACATGATGGTCATTAGCACAAACACAATAATTAACGCTCCTCTAGAAAGGCGCAAGTACATCAGGAATGTTTGAGTCCAGAAAGAGATAACAAAAGACAAGACGAAATGGAGATCACTGCTGATGAATAGGAAGAGCACAGAATGTGTAATTGAGCTTGAGGTGGGTTTAGCCTTACTTGCTTTTGTTTTTACATCCACTGGTAAGGTCGGATCTTTATAGAGCTAATGGTGCCTAAACTCGAGTCTACACTCTCGAAATACCATTAAGAATTATTACATAAATCTGGACAAGGAAGTTTAGAAAGCCAAGCGTTAAATTTTCCCCAAAGATTGCTATTCTTTCCAATCATTTTGAGATTTTTGTTATTTATCCACTGTAAATTGAACTCCAAATCAACGTTAAGTATCGGAATACACGTATCAGCAACAATGAGTCATACAGACCAACATTGACTCTCCCGGTAGGAATGTTCAAATTTCAGAAAATCATTAAATAATGGAGCATGCTCAATCAGTATGTTAGCCTCAGTGGAATTTACCATTTCGGATTGTAAATTTACCGTGTAACAGAGTTACGAAGGCGACTTCGTGTATATTTATGTTGAAAGTAAGTCATTTGATCAGAGTCAAATAAGACATTACTGGTAGTTGAAAATATAGTTTTAAACCTTACATGCATCCATATTTATATTATTAGAACACACCAGAGTCTGGGTACTAAGCTTTAAGGAGTATATGAGTTTTTTCGTAGTAAATTATTTGAAATTGAAGAAAACATTGATTTCTCACTTCAACAAGTATTGTCATCTTGCGCTGTTTAATTTTATGGTTATATAAATGACAAACAATGCCCATAATAGCAATCTTAAGGATGTTTTTGCATGTAAACGCCTTCTTGAAAGCAACAAAACACGTTTCATGATTAATTCAAAATATAACGATAAGTGTCATGCATAACATAATTATGTTTTATTTCATTTATAATTCATTCGATTATTGTGCCTTCTTCAAGACAATGAACAGGTTTAAATGATAATCATGAGAATCCACTCGTCAACTCAAATCTAGATTAATCTGAAGCAATTATTTTTGATAAATATGAATTACACTTGTCCTGAAACGAAAGATGTTTTGCTGGAATGCGGGACCTTTCGTGGCCTCCTATAACTGCTTCAAACTAACAACAAATTGGGGAAGTGAGCTGAAGACGAATTATGTCAATTCTCTGGAGTCCAACACTATTACGTAAATTTTATGCAGCAATTTTTGACACACCTTATTTCATTAGAAACAATCTTAGAAGTAACACTATCCTTAAATTTGCTTTAAAACAGTCCCATTGTAAGCAACATCAATAAGCTGCAATGCAGTTTGGTGGTCTGTAGCGATGCACCCAAATTCATAATTTAACAGTAGCATGCAATTCCAGAATATAAACCTTACATGTAACAAAATTGAAACAAACAGCATTTAGGCATCTAAACAGCGGCCGAGACATGGCTGAAAACAAGCGCTGCTAATAAAAAACTTGAAAAACTTGCCATCTTTACCAATTATCAGAATTTCAACACTGTTCCTTTAAGACAGTTACCAGTATGCTAACTTTAGTATAACACGTTGGCATTTTTGATCTCGTCATCAACAATGGCATTCTGCCTTCCTTTATGTCAACTTGAGCTTTGATGCTTCCCCCTGTTTACCTTTCTCGGCTTCTTTTGCATCATTTGCACTTGCCTATTCATTGCTTTTGTTCTAACGTCCTGCTTCTTCTGTATCATGTCCTTTTCAATATATAATTATTACACTTGCCGTGAATTCTTTGCAGCATTTCTTTATCGATTGTTAAGATCAACTTATTTCTGTTAAGCTATCTTTTATTCTGCTAAATTCCCTTCAGCAGCCATTAAACTCTTTGGACATTTCTACTCGTTCATTTTGACCTAGCGCTAGTAGTGTAAGATTTTTGAATGTCCACACCTAGTTTTTGTTGACTGATTTCTCTCCTGTTCTTATTAATATTGATGTAGGCATGTTTTTGTTTGTCTCTAAATGGGAGTCTTGCGTGTTCGGAAAACAGTATTAGTGATGGACAATTTTGTTCAGTATCAAAGGTTGGAAACACTTTCCTAAATCAGTTCTTTCTCCTTGCCTATGTCTCCCTGGATTCTCACTTTCCTGAGCGAACACTGGCATAATTATCTCTGATGATTCTTTAATTTTAATTTTAGTGACCTTGAGTAACAAACAGGCTTTCATGAAAAACTATTCAGCTATTTACCGGCATAGTTACTTTAAAAATTGTTATACCTTGAATACAATGTAATGAAGACGTCGAAAGCTTTGATGTCTCTTGTCTAATATTTTCCATTTTCGAATATTCTACATATGCGTATTCTTTGCTGGGGGCAGCTCTCTACTGCAAAGTAATGTTTTCTTCCCTGTAGATTAATTGTTTATAGTATAAACCCATTTATGTCGGTAGGCTGCCCATTGCCTGGCCACTTTGTTTGGTAGAGTCCGTGTATGCCAAAGCTCAAAATTTTTGCAGTCCGCTGTTTATCACCGAATTGGTCAAAAAAAATTATTTTACTTCAAGGCTGTATTATCCTCTTCAAAGTAAACCGTGACAAAACTATGGTGAAACAGAAGCAAGGCCAGCAATTACGTCACCCCTGGTAGGACTGGGCGCTAGTCCTCAAAACCTTGAGTAGCGGGTGTAGCTTTGTCATTCAAAATATTGTGCAACAATTTTTCTAGAGATGGCGCCGTCACTAAAAGCAAGAATATATTTTGGAGTGCTTAACTGAAGTGTTTCATGTCACTGTGCAGCATAAGGTAGACCATATGATTTAACCAATAGGGGTAAATTAAAAGAACGTTTTCAAAGTTAAGAAAACTTGCGGTGAGATTGAAGCTCAGTTCGTAGTATAACACCACGCGAATGTGGAACTCCAGTGTTCAAATCCCATTGGTGGCATGTTTTTATTTTTCCTGTAACTCTTCAAGACAATTATTTTTATTTTAGCGAAGGCTTAAAAGAATGCTCATTCAAGACATTTCACGAGGCAATTCAACATATTACATGTATATGAAATAAATATCCTACCTATCCAACAAAACTTTGCTACGTGAAATTTATGATCGAACTAGACCTACAGGCTCTTAACGACCTCGCATGTATGGGTTACCCAAAACACATAGAAAAGGTACACCACTTCGGCCTATTTTGCCAATGATGGGCTCCTCACAGCACGAACTAGCCAAGTGGTTATCAGGAATTTTAGAACCCGTACAGAAACATTTTTGGGAAGCTGCATCAAAGCAAAATTCGTTCATGTGCTCCTTTGACTTTAGTAGCATATTAACCAACGTTCCTTTCTGAAACTATTGAAATTTGTGTAAACACGTTTTACAGTGGAGACGTTCAAAGCCCTCCTATTTCCCAGGACGTGTTCATTGAATTGATGAACGCCGCTACTAAGTCGGTGGAATTTAGTTTTAATGACAAAATGTTCAGACAGATTGACGGAGTTGCTATGGGCTCTCCCCTCGGACCAACTTCAGCCAATATTTTCGTCGGTTTCCATGAAAACAAATATTTTGGTAAAACTAGTCGTCCACTTATCTATTTTCGTTACGTCGATGATACCTTTTCTGTTTTCGAAAATGAGCAGCAATGTGAGAAATTTCTCACTAAACTTAATGCCTTGCATCCTGCTCTTAGGTTCACGTATGAAAAAGAAGTAAACAAATCCTTACCTTTTCTAGACGTTTATGTTTAAAAAGACAGGTCCTGTTTTGTCACTATTGTTTACAGAAAGCCCTCGTTTACGGGACAATACACGCGTTGGGACTCGTTTTGCCCTAAAACTCGTAAAATAAATCTCATCGCTACTTTAGTTTACCGTGCTCTAATCATTTGCTCAAAAAGTAAACTCGATGAGGAATCTGCCAACATTAAAACCATTTTTCAAGACAACGGCTACCCAGAAAATGTCATCAACATTGTTATTTCCAATCAAATTGCCAAGTTTTCTTTTGACCCAAAATATGGTCCTATGAAGTGCCCAGTCTATTTGCGACTACCGTGGATTGGGAATGCTTCCTTCAGTTTTAATAAAAGAGTAAAAACGGACCAACAATTTACCCACGGTACAACCGCGTGTTGTTTATTCCACCCAAAAGCTGCTGCCTGTTGCTCAAAAAGTACGTACTACCTGTCGCACATAAAAGTTTATTAGTTTATAAATTGACATGTTGCTGTGAGAGCGAATATATAGGTCGTACGTCGGAGAGGTTACATAACAGAATCGTGCAACATGTGCCAGCCTTCATTAGTAGACGCTGAAAGCTTTCAAAATTTTTACCGAATCGCGTAACCAAAGTCAAATCAACAGATCTCAAGACAGACTTGGCAACAGGACAGCATTTGATTGAAAACCCGTCATGTGCTGACGACTATCAAGAGGATTCGTTTAGGGTATTAACGACAGCCAGATCTCCTTTTCATTTTGCCGCTTTAGAGGCCGCATTTATCAAAACAAAAAAGCCGTTATTCTGTCAAGAAAAAGAATTTGTTTACAATTTACTCCATACGATTGCTGTGATCAGTGTATGGCGAAAACTTTTAGCAAAATGAATCCATTACTTAACGCAATATCCTACCTTTAGTGGATTTTATGTATAGAGCAAAAAGCAGACCATACCAGATGCTTTTGGACCTTTTTTAAACTTTGAAAAACAAATACCATACGCGTCGTAGTCCTGCTTTGTATAACCATGGAATCAGCTTAAATGAAAAACGTGGAGAAATAACCTTACATCAACTGCTTTCCTGGAATAACTTCAATGATATGAAACTCAGCTCTAACCAAATTAAAGACTCTCTTTAAATATAGACTGTCTAGTTATGGAGAATACTTCCTCTGTAATTAAAAAGTTGAATCGAAGACCCCTGATGAGCAGTGGGCCCGACATTGAAAGTACCCTAAATAAACAGAGAAACCACCAAACAGGCTAACTGATAAATAAGGGGCTTCTGGGGCGCCCAAGAACGCCCATCAAGTTTAGAGACTGGGCAGAAATGAAAGCCACGAGGCAGACTCAACCGAACAATAGCGCCGCCGCTCGCGGACTATGAAAAGCAACTATCGTCAATGAGAACAGATACTAAATCCAATCCTTGCCAAATGGTCGAGAAGTAAAAAGTTCAGTCACCCTACCTGATAAAAATAATACTGAAATTCCTCCAGCTCGATTTGTTTACTGTTGAAAATGTTTAACATCTACATTTCGGATGAGACGTGTTTCCCGCTAGTCCTTGTCTATAAACTACATACTGAACCTGATGTTGTTTTAGATGAGAAGAATCATTAACATGCAATCAGATATGATATTCGCCCTCTTCTGGGATTGCCTAATGACACAATCTTAATAAGTAATCAAGCTTATACTTCTTGTACATTAGATCTTTTAGTAAGTAATTTTCCTCTTAGGAGACATTTTTGCTGTCAAATCGATATCTTAATGAAAATAATTGCCACTAAATTACAACGATTGGTCAAGGGTTTTTATCATTAAAGTGCACGTCTTATTTGTCACTGGAGAAAGGAACGTGATCTTACCTAAACAAACCATTTCATTTCGCGATAACTAGATGAAGCACAAAGGATTACGCCACGTACATGGATGAGGAAAACAATTTGATTGTATGTTGCTTCCTACATCCTATTATCAAAATGGAGAACATTTTTAGGCATGATTTTCGTGTTGTCAATATGGACAGGCAATACGCCAATTTACTTCGAATTTCTTCCTTGCCTTTTTCAGCAAATTTCAGAGATAAGCAGGGGTGCCGTTCTAAAATGCTATGAACATCAAGTGCCACACCCACTACTACACCCCGTTTATGTAGCTATGTAAGACATGTTTTTAAATTAAGTTCAAATATTCATACTGTTGAGAATGATAAACCAAACTTCATAATAACCTTTATCAAAACTATTAAGAAAATCAATAAAATTACAAGTAACATAAACAGTTGTAAACTATTATGTCACCACTAACAGCAAAGAAGCAGTGTTATAGGGTTAGGAGAAAGCTCGTTAAAATATTTCTCAATGGAGTTCAAATAACGTAATTCTGTGGCTTTCATTGCCCGGCTTTGGTTTTCGGTTACAGAACTGTGCTGCAGTAGCCACTTATCAATCGCTGATGTGCAGAGGTGATCCGTTAAGAAAATTCAATAGCATGCTAAAAATGTTTGCTACTATCAATATACTGCAGAGATAGGAGCACATTAGATTCGTCCTAACCATGGGTCCCAAAGCTCTTTCAGCTTCAGAAGAATTAACTGGGATTATATTTATGGTCGATATGTTGTGGTACTTGTCTAGAGTCTATTCCCTGTAGAAGGAAATGATTCTTTGCATTGCCATATGGAACCACTCACATAAATTTTCTGCCATCTATCCACCTTCCAGGGATGGTGAGCAAGCTATGTTTATCTTTGCAAGTACCTCTAAATGACCAATAACTTTATCATTGTATTTGAACACCTTTCATTCATAAATATGATCTATTTTTGCCTGAAGATGTGAACCTTCAATAGATGATAATAGATGACGATTAACATGGATGATCTTTTCTTCCTTCGTATTCCATCTTTTTTATCCTGTTTTATGAGTTGGAAAAGCTAAATATACGTTACTTCCAACAAAAAGTGGGTAGAATTGTCATTAGTGGAGAAGATTCTCCGAATTAATTTCGCTGTGCAAACGGAGAATACTATTGAAAGGGGGGCTAAGCCTGCTCAACATCTTTTTATATCTTAAGAAGATGGGCTCAGCCGCCTGACCCCCCCCCCCCCCCCCTCCAGGGCATCTCTGGAGATAAGTGTTGACCTTTGCTCGTTCATCAATAATGGGACCTGCGGAAATTTTGATATTCAAGCGTGTCGCAGTCGCGTTCACGAACCTTCAACCTCGTTGTCGGTTGTATCAATAATAATGCAAAAGAGGTTTACCTCTTTCTGGTAAATAAATTGTGGAAAAACATCGGAGGGTCGAAAATCATCTGAGCTGCCTGCAGTTCATGGTTTGATTAAAAAACACGCTACATTTCGGCGTCACTGCTTTCTAGAGCAGACATTTACAAGCGATTGTCTTTGCTAACATAGAACTGATGCTGTGGACTCCACAGAGTAGCAGTTAATGGAGTAATTTGAGTGGCTCGGCAACAATAAGGCGAATTATGCTGATCAATGCAAATAAGTCGTAGGCTTTTGAGTTATTACCAGCACCAAAAGTAATGGAGAAAGAGAAACTACAGTCTACCATTCACGCTGCGAAAAGGCGCTCAAGAAGCCGAGAATTTGTTGAAGAATGGCGTCAGGATGGAGGAGTAGAAGCTTTAATTGAAATTTTAAAGGAACCAAGTGATAGTGCAACACTGGGTAGTACTCTAAGTACATTGGCGAATTGTATATTGCTGGACGACAACAGCAGTAGAATAGTAAGCAATAGCAAAATTTTCTAGATATATACTTTTATTACTTTCTAACTTTAGCACGGTGATTTATCAGCCCCCCAATCACTGCCAAAAATATATATTTATGATATAAATTCGAAAGTATGTACTTGGGAGCCTAGGCTCATGGAACGAGGAACTGCCAATAAAAAGACAATTAAATAATTTGGTATATAGAAACGGTAACTAAAAGTATTTATTTATTTCAAGTAGAGGTAAAATCAGAAATCTATAAAGCCTCAACAATTATCTTTTAATTATCTATTAATCTTTTCATGTACGTTAATTTATCTAGCTTTCTCTGGGGTGTTTATATTTATATGTATTGACTCAAAAGTAGTCAGTATTGACATATGCATAAAATATTACACAGGGATTTTGGATGAAACTTTCTTTGCTTTAACTGTATTAACATAATTCATAAACATATTGAAAAAAGGAACTTATATACAGCAGATAATATACATTCCTTTAACAGCCAGATTATTTGTTGTCTTAAGTTACTTTGCAAGTGCAACATGCTGAAGTTTACGTTTTGTTGTATTGAGTTAGTCATCAGATGTATTCACTGGTTCATTTTAAAGTTATTTAAGTTTTGTGTATGTAAGAGCTGCATAAAATCCAATGGTTACTAAAACCCTGGTGTGATGGTAATGGACTTGTATGACTATATAATCACCAGAATTATTATATACGGTAAATACTAGGAAAGTATATAGTGTATATAGTTGATGCAAAGCGACAATTTTTTGAATGCCAAGATTAAAGTGCCACATCATTTATATAGAATTTAATAAAATTGAGTAAAAGTCAGCGAGAACATGACTGTTTACCTGTATTTGCAGACAATGAACTAAGCTACGGCAGGACAGTTGAGCTAATTAAGACATCCTTGTTTAAATTTTATATACAGTAGTAGTTCTGATGGTTTTAGTTTAGAAATGGTAACATAAGTTAACAATAAAACTTGGAATGATGTCATGCAAGAATGGTAATTCATAAGATCATGACATTGTGTCCAGCAAAATATTGTAATCTGTCTGATTGTGTAAACAGATTGATTGTATAAACTGTGTCATTATACTGGGGAAAACATGTTTGTCATTTGTGAACTTATCCACTTGTAAGCACAACACTACAAATGTTAAAGTAGGGGAATAAGTGGGTTGTTGAGTTAACATGTATTGTGTCTATTCCTTGCAGATACTGTTATACAACTGCAGTGCACAAAATTTACAATGTTTTGGTATACTGTTACTGCACTGCCGCTGTCCAAGCTTATAACTGTTTTATAATGTGGTCTATTCTACTTTTTTGAACAGGTAGTTGAAAAGGATGGTGTTAAATTTTTGGGTAAGCAGTTATAATTTTGTTATGTAATCTAATGACATTGCTTTTGATATATATATATACCAAAATAGGTTCAACATGCATGTGAGCAGACACTAGTTTAAGTCATTGCTCTGTCAATGGTTGTAGGAAGCCTAATAACTTTTGTTTGCCCATAATAATAGTAATAATTTTTTTTTTTAAACTCAAATTTTATTTCACCATAACACCAATACACAGTATGACACTCTCTTACAAAAGGCATATCAA
>JAAAKM020006271.1:0-10595 GCA_010016025.2 Alatinidae sp. Z8VKAUB7J3 | reverse complement strand
GGTTATCGATTGTTGAGTGACCTTTTCGGTATGCTGCTTGTTCTGGGGGCTGGTGGTCATCAAGCGTGCCTCTAAGTTATTATAGTAAATGAGTCGAAAGTAATACACATGGCAATTTCCTCAAGGTCAAGCATATCTTTAAAATTACTTAAGAAATCATTTGAGGCCTTAACAAATATTTTGAAAACATTTGGTACGAGGGACTTTGTACCCTGTTTTCCACACAGGGAAACTCGGAGAAGAAGTATTCTTGTCTACAAATGAACATAAACATGTCATTTGAAGGAAGGTTTTAAAACTCTGGTGTCATAATTGCAAACAAAAAATATAAAAATTGGTTGCAAAATGTGCGTAGGACACTCTTCCGAGTTTTCAAGTGACATCCTTATGGTATTTTGTGAAGCAATTTCGATCTTTTACAAGACAAAGAGGAACACCACGTTTAGTGCCCCTCACGTAGTGTATCCTTTCGGACACAATCTACATTGCTGCTGCTTCGGAACAAATACGGGGAAATGATCGCGTTTGTCCTTGCGTACATCGTGTAGAGGATTCGGGACTGCAGGAGGTCCTTGTTCTTTCCTGGGTGGCGGGTCTTGCATAGGCGAGTTAGACGGTCTTCCTTTTGGACGAGATTTACCTGTCACACTCTTCTGTGCTAGTTGCAGACCATTGGCAAATTGCAGGTGGAAGTCTAGTAGCTTCAGTATCTTCTTGCTGGGAACACCCAATTGTTCCTGATGTCAGCGGTACAGCAACCATCCATTGTTTATTGAGATTCCAATAAGATATTAGACAATGTGCATATAATATCTTTTGGTTCTCTTGTGTATTCGATAGGTAGAAAGAAGCATATCGCAAAGATCTACGCCACCCATGTTTGCATTGTAGATTTGATTGACTAGACATTGACCAACCATTACATGTTTCTTTTCTCTTTTACACAAACTACGCGCTTTTCCAAATTCATAATCAATGTAGTTAGATATCAGCTGCACGTCTTTATTGTCAAACCAGCGTACTACTCTCAAGCCTGAGTTGCCGTCAACTGTAAAATCAAATGTACCACGGCCTTTCTTTTTAGCTCTGGTACTGATAGCAAGGATTTTTCGGCACCTTTCATTCTATCCTTTCTCAACGTAGCCACAGCTAGTTAGCCCTCTCCTTTCAACATCCTCAGCAAGTTCAGAGATGAAAAATACTTTTCGAAAAACAACTTTGCATTTCTTGTTTTTCTGGTAGACGTGTCAATCTATGCACTACATTACCTGCCATTAGGATATCGGGGACCTCATCGCCACTTCTGGAATCCTGTTCAGTATATATTTCAAACTTGTGTAAGATACCAGCTTTACCCCATCGGGCCTATACCTTGATTCCCCACTTGTTTGGTTTGTTTGGCATATACTGTTTTAACGATGTTCGACATTTGGTGGGAATAATCTATTCATATACTTAACTGAGTTCTTCCACAGGGACTTCTTTGCACTAAGCTAAAACAGATTTAACTACTGGCCTAACCTTGAGTAATTTGTCATAATGACGATCGGATCGAGGTCCGCATTTGGTATTATCATTGTAGTGGATAACTGACGAGTTTTTTCAATTCTGTTTACAGACATGATATCTGCAATACCAGGTATTCGTGTTTTTGGCCAGTGCATCTGACATTTACGAAATTTCGCAACAGACATCAGAATCAAAATTCCCAGGTACTGTTCCATTTCAGCATGATTGATACTTATGGATTGCCAAGTTTCTTGCACCTAGTACAAGTTTGTCTGATGAAAAAGATCGGCAATCAGTTCATCGCTAGAAAACAGTTTGAAGTATTGAAGTGGACTTGGCACCTCTTCAGCAAGATTTGGGAAATCGTCCATAAGAAAAGCTGACTGAATTTTTAGAGCGCGACTTTTCATCCACCGAAAAAAACTCTTTTTTTTCGGCTGAATGTCACAACGCCTTTCGTATCTGGTTTAGTTGGCGTCTTTTCTGTAGTTGGTTCTTGGACACTCTCATTATGTTCAGATTCATTATCACCTGAAGAATTTGACAACTCCTCATCTTCAGCGTCTGCTGGTATATTGTATGCTGTTTCACGTGGTTCAAAAACACTCGACTCATCATCGTTTTCCCCAGCATCACTCAGACCAAAATTGTGATGAAGAGTCTTATTTCTTACACTGTCTCTTGTCCTCAGATGGGGAGCCACATAAGATGATTTTGTTTGGCCGTAGAAAGACTTCACAAAGCTCATGTTCTACAATGAGAAAAATGTTTACAAAATATTTATTTAGGTATGATCTAAACGATAACAGCATTTGAATAAACAAAGCTTGCATCAGTTGAGGACAATAGTCAACCCGATATGTTCCATAATAAACAACAAAAAGAAACGGCCGCAAATGGAAAATTGAAAGTACAAAGTTCATAATTTCAATGTGCTGGGACTCGCTTACCCCTTTGAGATTTTTTAGTCAAACGTTGACCAAACAAAATCGAATAGTTCTGTCCAAGTGCTCAGAAACAAACTGCGAGATCCATTAATAAAACATTCGAATGGCTGCAAAGAAGCCATAACTCACATAAAGTGTATTGTTGTGGTGTCATGGGTGTGGTAAGCTGCCTGCCTTATACTTGTGCATAATACTTCTTTAACTCAAATAAACAAAATTCACCAACGCCATTACTTCTTAAATTCTGAACCCTTTTACCAGTGAAGTTTTCGACATAGGACACAAATTCCTGGAATTTTGCTAAAACTTAATAAAGAAAGATAAATCGTGAGTAATCATGTATGAAAGAAAATATCTAGATCCACTGATAGAATTTTCTTGCTTAGGACCACAGACGTCACCACACACAACGTCTAACACATTGTTAGATTTATTGGCCTATGAAGGAAAAGGATACTGTTTACCAAAGAGCACAACTTTGACACTTTCTATCAAATTCATCATGGATATCGAAATCCAAGCCATTGACTTTATGATTACACTTAAGGCTCTTGAAATTGTCCGACAAAGTCACAAATGGAACTTTGGCCAAACCCATATCCATTTGCACTAGGATGAAATACCCAAATGGATGACTGGGCTTCAGAGATATTTAACCACTCACAAATACTGTATATAGAAGTTCTTGTCTTGTAATAATTGATCTGGAGTGCTGGTACATTTAGTGCAAGGGCATTTCATTTCAATTAAGCCGGTCTCTGTGCTGAAGTCAGGATAATATACCAAGCCATCAGGGTTAGCTGCTAACCAGGAGAGTGCGCGGGCTGGATGACAATGCCACACTGGCGAATCAAAGTGTTTCGTTTTAATAGGTATTTTAAAATTTTTAAATAATTTCCCTTAGCCAGTGGTTGATAATAAATACCATGATGGATGGCATCTGTTTTAGGGGTTGTGCATTTTAAACTGTGCACCAAGGATCCAAAATCCTTCTTTCTTGTTAAGATTTTGTGGGCCATGGTTGAGGTAATTTTTCCTTTTCGTAGCTCCAGCCACTTTGTACACTGACTTTGTGCAATGATTTTATGCTCACATTCATGTACCTCATTTTGTGTCAAAACGAGCAATTTCAGGTATTCATCAGCTATGCTACGTGAATCCCGACATGGTGTCATCTCAAGATGAGAATGTCTATCCATAAATTTATAGGTGAGAGGTCTTAAATCGATATATACATCAGTTGCATAATCGGGTGTCGATGAGAAAGTTTCCTTAATGTTAGTGAGCAACGTGAATTTGCTTATAAGCACTTGCAACTGGTATGACAGGGGAGATCCTATGACAAAGCGGCCAAATTTTGTGTCAGTAACTTCATGCGATTCCACTTGGGGTGTACAATGAGCAAATCCAACCCGCTTGTCAATGTTTGATAACTGTTGTTGCATAGCAATAGGAATGTACGGCTACCGTTCTCGTTTTCGTTGTATTGCCACTTTGTCAGACGAGAACGAGGCAGGAAACGAATGCGGAGAAAAATTGTCATAACATTGAACGATCGAATTCAGTAATCGTCCCTTCAGTGTATTCTCTTAGAAATTAAAATTAATTATATTAGAAATGCCACACACGGGATGCTGTGTACCAATGTGTACCAATCGCGGACATGGCCACAAATTCCAGAGAAACAAACACTTGGCAAAGATGTAGCTTGTAGTGATAAGACGCGATCACTGGAAGCCCACAAAACACAGCCTTGTTTTTAGGGAGCATTTCAAACTGGAGGATTACAAAGGAGTCACGTGCCAAGGTTAGAGGTTTTGCTACGTTAAAGTGTAATACGTAAATACCCTGAAGGATAATTTTTTATTCAGGCAGGGATTGCGTACAGACAAACTTTGCGAGATTTTAATTCGCTACAAGCGAAGCATCACATATCTGACTGTGCTCTCGTGCCTTGGCAAGTCTGATTATTGAAATTTAATTAGGTAGTTAGGAAGGTAATTAGGAGAGCATGCACTCAACTGGACTGTGGTATCGACCTAATTAGGACTTTTACGTGTGCACACAGTGACAGTATCCTGAAATAAGTGATCATGAATTTTTTTTACGATGTTTTCGACTAGATAATAAAATTAGTCACATTCCTTTTACGAGCATACATTATGCTATTGTTTATCAATGAACAATGCTACTTCTATTACTGTCCAGAAAAACGGTAATTACATTAAATGTTACAAAGAGCTCTTATTTTCATAACAAGCTTGTATACAATCATCTAATGTTTTTCTAACCGACTCTTTCTTTGTTACCAAGGTCAAAAAATAGTTCTTAGCATATTGAAGAAAGAGGACGTCCCCTCGATATTTCGTTGAAGCGTAAGCAAAGGGAGAAGTACTACCCAGAGAGATAACCAAGCTACCAAGCGAAGAAAACGCGAAACAATCGCAAAATAAGTGTACTGACGATGATTTGCTTTTATTGCAAGAGGAAATCGTTTCAACTAAATATTTGGAAAACAGTGGGTGTAATGGTGATGGCGATGAAAAATTACAGGATAAATCAAGTCAGACTGATAACATCCCAAACACCATATTGTGTATTGTAAAATTTAAAGGAAACGAAAAAGCTGTGAGCCATTATACCGGATCTACACACTACCGCAATTTTACTGGGACCCGTTGCATATGAGCTGAGTTATAAAGGTACAAAACCAAGAGGAATTTCCATAGAAAATCAGTTTATTTTGACATTGGTAAAATGAAGGAAGGATACTTCTTTTGAGGAACTATCAATTTTATTGGACATTGAATGGCGTCAAGTTTCAAATATATTTGTAACAAGGGTACACTTTATACATCATCAATGGCAAGAGTTCAAAGTGTGGCCAAGTAAAGAACTTGTTGTGTTCTTTAGCCCACCCAACTTTAAGAAAGAATTTCAAACACCAGGCTGATAATAGATGGTACGGAGATACCAATAAAAAAGCCACAAAACTCCAAGCTACCTGTTCTTCATATAAAAATTGAAATTCTTTAAAAACACTTGTTGGGTGTACACCTGGTGGTCTTATATCATTTGTACAAGATGCCCATGGAGGAAGTGCAAGTGGTCGCCTGTTATGTGAGAGAAGTTTGCTGCCAAGCCTTTGTGAGAAAGTGATGTTATAATGACAGGCCAGGGATTCAAAGTCCAAGACATTTTTTACTTCCTATGATGTGGGCATAAATACCCCCACATTCATGACAAAAAAGTCAGTTAACTGGTAAAGCCGTTATGCAGGATAGAAAGATAGCGCCGAAGAGGGTTACCATTGAGCGAATCATTGGCTTGGCCAAGAATTGCAATTTTCTTAAGTCATGTCTTAACGACACAGAAACTTCCATGGGAACTGAAATTGAGTTTATTTGTTTTATGCTGTGGAACTTCCTTAATTGTATCGCCCCTTAATGTAGGTAAAGTATGTTGTAGTAATATCTAGTCATATCATAACATTCTGGAAGTAAGTCACTCCGAATATAACCCAAATACATAAACCCGCTATTTGTTAACACAATGAAGCCCCTATATTACATAGGCTAAGGTTTGCTCATAATTATCAGGCAGTACGCAAGGGTTTCATTGATTTCTGTATAGACACACTCCCCCTCTTTGAATATAAGTCCATCTGAAAATGGCGAGGAATCTTTCTTAAGTGCAAGGCTTATAATCAGGATTTTATATTATATTCATTATGCAGTAATTTTATAACTAAGGGAATTAAAAAGTCATACAATATAAATCACATAAGACTTACATTCATTACTTAGCGTATCATTTACTTCACTTTTGCTCAGTTTCTAACCAAGTCACTGGAGCATAATAGATTTTGTCACCTAATCAATCAATTAGTTTGTTCATAATGAATTGAAGGTTATTAGAACCTTCCCTCACACTGTTTTATACCAAATTAACTAGGTATCACTGATTAGGTATCTTTAATTTTCAGAAATCTTTTTGACTTTAGCTGTACGCCCATGTTTACCACACCACAAAATACTTGCCCTGCTCCTCACACAATATATTTGACATCAGCAATTAAGCATTGTGGCATAAACAATACTTAAAAAAACACAGTATAGTGATAATTCGATCTTTTAGAGTTTTACGGTCAGTTTCATAAAGGGGTCTACCTCGTTAGACTTGTCGTAAATAAAGTGTTGTGGTCTAAAATCCAACTGGACTAAAATTAGACTGTTCCCCAAACATTTTCCCTTCGATTTTAGCCCTGGCGAGGGCTAAAAAAATTAGACTTCTAGCCAGAAGTCTAATTTCAAAAATTCAATATGGCGTGCAGACGAATTTTTCGCTTCGAAGCTAGAAGAGCAGTACAATGCGAGCGTATATTCCGTGAGAGGACAAATCCGTTTGATATTTATAATGATTATGAATTCTACAAGAGATTTCGATTTGATAGGGAATCAGTGATGTACCTCACGGATTTATTTCAACTATGTACATATATATACGCTTAACTGGCCTGGGAGCTGTCATGACTCTTGGATTTTACAACAAAGCCGTCTTTAGTTTGATTTCTGTGAATGAAACATTAAAGGAATCCTGCTTGGGGACTCGGGTTACCCATGGAAAACATTTATGCAAAGAACGTGTTGGTTTAGAGCAGTAAGGTAGTAACGAGAGGACGACCACGTTACAGCTTATTAGATAATGTGAAAAGATGGACTGGCACTACGATGGAAGATCTATTTGAAGTAATGGCTGATCGTTCGAGATGGAGGGTCATGATCGCTAACGCTGCTCGGCAGGTATGGCACTGGGTGATGATGATGATGATGATGATGATTCATTGTAATGGTTCAACATGTGGTATTTCCATATGTCAGTATTGCAGTTTCGGGTATCACATTTTATCAAATAATTGGTACATTTGTTCCGCTTGGAAGAAACTGGTTTTCTGCCATAAGATTAAAAATATTCGCATGAGGACTCAAGCTTGTAGTATCTGTTCTTGGAACTTCTGCTTGTGGCTTTAAGTTTGTTTGAGCACTGGCTGGAATCTAGACCACAAAAAATCCACACACGTTACCATTTATGTCATGCATCAGTATGTGGTGTCCAATGTGACCTCTCATCATTACAAGCTCATTTCAAACTTTGCACTCGTGCTTCTTCACCTCACTGCTTCACCACAATGCCATCAAACTTAGAGCGAGAGTGCTCAGAGCGCTCAGAAATTCTTAATTCCAGTCCAGGCAGGCACATGACACTGCAGGAAACATTGGTAAAAATTTTACAACTGGAACCATGCCAGCCGCAGCAAATATGAACCATACTTGCCAGCCACTCCTGCAGCACTCGGTATCTAACTACTTTTTATTCCGTAAAAAGATGGGAATGCCATCCACGATATGCAGCGCTTTGTACATATTAAAATCCCTGTAACTTGAGATCTGTGGATGATAGACACGGCCAGAGATCACACATTTGCATATTTTGGTGGGTGGGTACTGTGCCACCCTGTTAACCCCTATCCCAACTTTTTACCAAAAGGTAAGAGGCAAAGGGAAATCTTAAAATCGGTGCCACTTGATGTATCTAGATGATAAAACACAGCCAGGGATTACATTACCAAAACCTCACCTTGATCAGCCAGACTGATTGAGCAAGATTAAGCTCCAATCTCTTAAATTGGCAAATATTTATGCTTGGGATGAATACTGCACTCCTGTTTACTTCAAACGGACTTTCACCACTTAATTAATTTTCAATCCACATGCTATTTTGCACAGGCACCTCCCACTGACTTGGCAACAGCATTTACATTCAAACTCTTTTTCAGAGAAACCTGCGCTTACTACACCAACTTGTTTCTGTCACTTCCTTTTGGACAATTAAAATAGAGATTCCAAGGACTCAAATCAGGACTACGAATGGCACCAAAGAAGGCGACAAAATTGATAAATGCAATGGCAATATTGCACAATGTAGCAAAAATAAGACACCTTCCTGATTTCGAAGATAAATGATAGTGAAGATGTTGCATACCCTATTGAAAATGAAGCAGCTCCAGTAGCAGGGGATGGTAAAAGGTACCGAGATCATATCATACAAACGTACTTTACTTACCGATATTTAGATGCATTAACAACTTCACAAACATTTAAGAAGCTGTACTCTCGAAATTAGTAGAGTGACAGTGCTGTAAAACTACAAGCTCTAATTCAACTTTTGCTCACTTTGTAGTGTAATATTACATCTTTTCATTAGACAATGTAGTTTCTGCCTCCAATTTTTGAATTTCTTTTTCCAATTTTCTTCTTTCTAATTGGAGCACTTCCGCATGCAGAGTCTCCAAATACCTTTGCCTGTCATATTTGCGTTTTCTTGTTGATGCTACAAAGGCACTTCTTTTCGGCATTGTTAAGTCTCCTGAGGAAGCAATGCCCTCCGTCAGCTCGCTGCTTTCACCGTTGTGCTCCATGTCAGAGGGGACCACGTTGCGTTCCTCCAATACGGATCCTCCCGATTCGTATCCACCAATCCCCTCGAAGTTTGGTGAGCCTGAAAACTCCACTGACGCAATTACCATTAATATGTGGCTTGGTGGTTTGCGAGGGGGTGGCCCACCACCTGTTTGCGATCGCTTGATGTCAGCCACGTTCTTTCTTGCTTCCGAGTATATATTTTTCCACTTTTTTTTAACTTCAATTATATCCCTACAAACAGACGGTCTTACGTTACTTAGCCCTTCTGTTATCTCCTCCCATTTCCTTGCTTTCAGAGATGAAATGTTAGGCTTAAAGCACTTTTCAAATAGGACCTGCTTATTCTCTAATACTTTTCCACTAAAAATAAGTTTTCTTCGTCAGAGAAATGAGGGTTTCTTGCTTTTTTGGAATCCATGTTCAACAGTGCGACTAAAAAGTTGTATCTAAAATGGATAAGAAATTACAGGAAACAATTTAAATAAGATACAAACAATATCAGCAATGAAGCAAATTACAGGCTTACAAACCACACGGGCCTGATATTACATAAAAAATTAAGCAACAAAAAAGCAATGCCAGCCTCAAGATAGTCAAACAACAACATTTGAAAGAGCTTTGTAACCATATTTTACCAAGAGTTACATTCGGTATATTTTATAAGTATGCATTAAAATGATAACAGTTGAAGAATACAACAATACTATAAATAAAAGATTTTAAGTCGCATTGGTCGTAAAACAAAACTCATCTGTAAAATTAACAGGAAACGAATATTGGCTGACATGAGACCAACTTTAAATTTTCAAAAATTTCTATGACCTATTTTTGAGACTTTCCTTCTTAATTATTAAGCGACAATTAAGCAACAAATTAGTCAAAAAATTAAGCCAACAGCCAGCCTCAAATGAAAATTTGTGTTGCCTTTTAAAAAGGAGAGTATATTAACAAATCTACTTAAGCTGTTTAGGCATAGCAAAAATGTTTACCATGACTATATGATCACTAATCAAATGGTATTGCTTAAGTATAAACTTACAAGTAGATTTTTAGTACTATATGTATTTATTGCATAGAGTCATAGTATATCAGCATTGTATGTTTTTATTTGCCATTAGGAAAAAATTTTGAAATACTATGTATGAAAAAGCTGCTATAAAAAATAGAAAATATATAATAATAATAATAATAATTTTTTTTAAAAACTCAAATTTAATTTCGCCATAAACACCAATACACAGTATGACACTCTCCTACTAAAGGCATATCAATACTGTTACGATATACAACTCTAGTGACAAGAAATACTTTAAATCATCGAGAGAGAGAGAAAAATAAATAAATAAATAAACAAACCAGAAACAACAACAATACTACTAAAAAAAGAATTCTATTTACCAAATAAGTAACTCAGGATTAGTCCATTCCTTATCCTTTCTGCAAAAAATGTAATAACTAGTGCGTATTGCACAACTAATGATTTTCCTGATTAGATAATCACTATTTTCAATTTCTAAATGTTCAATCATATCAGACAAGGACTTGCTATCCTTGAAAATCCCACCAATTGAACTCATACTCTTTCCGGTCAAAGTTTGCACTCATTTTGGTCTCGAAGCCAACGGTCAGTTCCACAACGTAAAAAAAGTCATTCCTT
>JAAAKM020006269.1:0-10596 GCA_010016025.2 Alatinidae sp. Z8VKAUB7J3 | reverse complement strand
GCTTTTGGTGGCATTGAGTTTGAGCTTCCATTGTTGGCTCCATTCGGCAACGGTGTTTATGGACTGTTGGACGGCCTCTACTGCTGCATCTTTTCCCCTTGCTGTTGCCAGGAGGGTGACGTCGTCTGCAAACAGCGCATGCTGCATGTATGTACATATACTGTTTATGTACGGCCAAGCATTGCGAATATTCTCGGGATGTAAGGGTTGCTTGTACTGCTTCCCAAATTTAACTTCGCTGTTCAATAAATCAGAAATATTGCTCATTTTTCAATAAAGACTGAAGTTGTACCGTATTATTTGCTTAATTTTTATTTCTTGGCACCAAACTCTTAATATTATGTGAAGTGTATATTACCTCTGTAAGTGGAATTTAAAGTTTCAGGGGCTCCACTTGTCATAATCGATGAGTAGCATGGTCATGCAGGGATGGTGGAACCTAAAGGCTAGCGGAATAAGCCCTAATTACCTTGCCAGTGTTTACTCTTGGTGTTGCTAATGTTCTTCTTCACACACACGATAATCAGTTACTTGGTATTTAGTCACTTAGCTGATGAAGATTTACGTTTTAAGTAGAAACACCTAAACGATGTAAAGAATTCAATTCTGGTCCCTCCTATTTGTTGAGTCTTTTCTGCAACTAAGATATTTTATTGAATTATATGTTATGGTCCAGACTTGTTTACAGTAGTAAGAGGTAATAGTAACTCAAACATTCATGTGACAATCATAATATGCCAATACCACCATACGCATATTACATAGGGGTTGGTGAGTACTCTGTTCTTAATTGAAGGCGTCAGATTGCATTTTTGTGTGGATGAGTTGTCGTTTTGATACCATTTTACTACGAACCTTTAATTTTTAGAAAGTTTAGGAAATAGTCAGTTCTTCACCTTTTCAATTGCGCGTTCCTCCTTTTATGGAGAAGGGGGGTATTGCAGTTAGGGCCTATTATATGATTTAAAGACTTTTATTTCAAATTATTGTTAACCCCCACTCCCATTTACAGCACTATGCCTAAAATCATTCGATTACCCAAGGGACATTTTATTATGAAACCCTCATTTTACCAGTTAAAAACACCTAATCACCACACTTATTCGCCTCTGCAATTAAGCACAGAAGAAGGAGCGGAGGAACGTTTCTTGAATTGGAGGTATGAAATATCGAGAACCTATGATCGACCCACTTTAGCCTCTCTTTTTCTGAATAGACTTGCAATATTTTTGGTTCTCCTCTAATTTTCCTATGGTTATAATTTTGTTTCATGTTTATTGCTTTACATCATTCTCAAATCTCACATTCCGTAGTAAATCGTATCCAGATTGATTAGGAAGGCCACCCGCCTCTCCTTTTTGCAGCCTTTGGACGGGTGAACTTCATGCTTTTAGTTTAGGCTTCATAAAAGTATTTAATACACAGCAATGGAATGAATGGTTTCTACTTACTTCTGAAACGATAAAGACTTTTCTTCCCCAATACTCCGTTTAATACTGTTAAATGCTGAACGCAATTTAGGCATTTTGATGAAGAATTCCAGCGAGTAATACAGCTCGTCGATAATTATGAATCAAGAAACGGTGGCAGCTACTGGACGTCTGATATATTTGAAAGCGTCTTTACGTTAATTCCCCAGCGCTTTGTTTACTGCCACTTCTTTGGAGCCATATTGGTAGTTTCTAATTTCCGCGTGTCACGTGATGAAGTAAGCGCTCTAGCCAAGTCTTATTCCTCTATGGGCAGAACATAGATAATTTCGTTGTGTCAAACAATCGAACAAAACCAGTTAATACAGTTCTTAAGTGAATGTTCACCCTTTTCACCGGTAAAGGGGACTCTGATGAAGATTTTAATGATGTCGTTATCTTCTTGGCTACTTTCTTCAGATTGTAAACTTGTTGATTTGAGTCTCTTCAACATTGACGGATAGCCATTCCATGACATGAAGAATTTAATTTTGTTTAAGTGTTTGTTTAAAGTTGTAGCAGTTGAACAAATTTTTCTTGCACGATGGTAGAGCGCTTTGACCCAGGCAGTTTTAAGTCTCCAAGGCTTTGGCTAGAAAGGTGACAGTACTGACCAGAGTGTGTGGTTTTGTAGAATAAGTCAGTTTGAGTCTTATTGATTGACATATCCAAGAAATGGATAGGCCTACGTCAGGAAATGCCCTTAGGAAAACGATCGATGGTAAGCTGGATGTTGTTGTAAAATGAATTCATTTTAGCTAGGATTTCGTTGAAATTCTCGGGCTTAGCTAGCAACAAGGTGTTATCGACATACCGAAGGTAAAACTTTACGATGCCAGAATCAATTAAGTGATCAACTACAGCTTTTTCTAGCTCTATCGTGGTAACGTTAGCTAAGGTTGGACCGAGAGAAGATCCCATGGCCCATGGAGACACCATCAATCTGCTCATAGATGATATTGTTGAAGGAAAAGGCAGTTTTCGTACATGCATCTGACAAAGGTTTCTTCAAGTCCTTCTCTTTAGTTTCGTATCAATGAGTTTCTTGGCGTAAGTTGGTTTCAAATGGAAAATTTAAACGGAACATTTGTAAATAGGGATACAGCGTTAAAAGAAATATACTTGTAGCACTGATTGAACAATTTATCATAAACTTTGTCTATTTTATGAAATAAATGTAAAAGAACACATGAAAAACGCATTTCTTCTCAATTACTCCATCATTGGCACTGATGGTAACTGGTCACAATTATTATTTCTAGAAGCTTATCACATTAAGTGTTGTTCTCCATCCATTAGCAAAGGTTTAAAGGCATCTAAGGAGCTGCAGTTATTTCTTGACATAATTGCGCTCTGCGATAGTTTCTTTGAAACTCTTGGTTTCTATGGCAATACTCCTTGTTTATATGGGACTGCTATATTGTTGATGTAGTATATAGCTGATGATTACAAGATAATATTGTCGAAATATTCTCAATAAAGATTGTTTTCCTTGAATTTTATATCTTAAAATCAGGAAATGTTATTATTCGGTTTTGTTTTATTTTATTTTGAAGAGATGTGTACGGAACTATGTTCTGAGCGAAACAGTAACATAAATAGAAGTTTTAAACATTTTTGACATCCGGTTATATGTGCAGTTAACAATTCTGAAGTCTGGTTGGAAAGGCTGTGGCAGTTAATTATTGTCGCATTCTCGCAGCCGCTTGTATGGTGTGATGTTTATCACTGTTGACTCTTTAATTTTTTACCTTTTGTCGATCTCTCACAACGATTTTCTTTGTTTAAGCTTTTTTGAGTCAGCTCTCATCCAAACCTTGATACCGAATTTTAATGCGCAGTTTAACTTCCTCGCTTGTCGTCGCCTTGAAATTTGTACGATCTTTTTAAAGCTTGTACTTATTTATCTCATTTGCTATTACTTGGTATAAATGAAACGGAAAGATCTGATTCAAAAAGTCAATTTCCCTAACGGTTCAATCCAAAATGTTTTCAGGGCCAACTTCGCTGTCGAAGGTAATTAACTTCTAACACGTATCTGTTAATGTGTGACTCAATACATGGCGATCAGATTTTTCAAAACTTTTGTCATAGTCGGTCTCTTTAAGCATTGTTCGTGCTCGACTTGAGCATGGCCCCTTTTGAATTCACTTTGTCCTTACTTTAATATGTTATCAGTAAAACCATAGAATGAAACATCTTCCTCATCCGAAGAACTGAATAAATCACGAATCTCTTACTCCATTTCAAAACTTTAAATAAAACTCCTTATGAGCAGCGGCTTCCGCACAACAACAAAACTTTGAATGAAACACTGTTTTGAATGAGAATGGTTGCTACGGCTACTGTAGTCAGCAACTTCGAAGTAAGTGACTGGCAGATTTTGGGGTGTGAATAACTTACAAGCGTCTAGAGAACCAACTTAGTAAGTGTCCTCGCTCTTGCTTGCGCAATAAGCCTACAATTTGACGGATAAATATGATAACCGAGCCCCGACCAACTTTTCAAGTTTTGTAAAAAAGTGTATAGGGCAAAAGGTGAAAAAACCCACTAAGTATGACATGGTTTTTGACACGCAACTAGTCCAAAAGCCGCTGAACTCACACAGATAAAAATATCTAAGCTTCAAAAGAACTAAAGCTTAAGTCTAAAACGAAACGCTTACGCATTTAGGTATTCTCTTTTTTCTACAGTTTCATGACAAACGGCACTACTATGTATTCATATTTTCCGATAACACGCGCAAACACGTAGTCTAATTTCAAGGCCAAAATGTTTAAAAATTGGTCAATGGCAAGAGATGCGCAAGCGTGGACATTTGCTTTAAATAACATTTCATGTAAAAATCGTTGGTTTATTTCTTTTTCCTAAAATAAAACCAATTAAAGAGGCAACTACTTAAGTAGCGGACTGACATCATACAGGATCAATATTACACTAAATTCATTATAACAAAAGACGTACAATTTAGATATACGGTGAAGATCAGGGAGAATAAGGTGGACTTGGAGTTAAACTGAGAATGTGTTCTTATGTTAACATGTTTGGTACAGCTACAACTGCAGTTTTATGTTAATTAACATACTCAATGCCTCAAGTTTCTTGCCCTGGTCAAATAGCACACAAAATGCAGACCGGCTCAGACGGAGAAACGTTTTGTGGTGAGTTTATTAACAAACGTATTTGCAATGTATTTTTTTTTGCTCTCCTTTGTTGCTGTCATGCAGTGATTAACACAAATTTCAATAAAAATTTTAAACAGTAGTTACAAAATTCAAATTGCGCATTGTTTTAAACCTTGAAACTGATATGATTAAGGTAGTTAAATAAAGTTCTAAATTTTACCCCCGACTCTTCATATTTGCGTACAAATTAGAAAAGGTTAGGTATTTAGTACATTACTCAGCATAGCATTTTCTTATACTGCACATGCCCAAAACAGCTTACAGTTATTGGAAAATCGAACAATGCATAATAATTAACTTTACTATGCCGCAGGAGAAATGTAAAATGTACGTAGTGGCATCTAAGGTAGTAAATCGTACTCGACATGAACTCTCAGGAACTGTTTAACGAAGGTAAGTGCTCAAACTGAGTTCTTTGTACACTTAATTGTAATTCAAGGATCAAAACAAACCACAGTTCCTACACTTGAAGTTGTGCCTCATGCAATGGCAGGATCAATGTTACGTGACGGTTGCAAGACATCTTGTTCAGAAGTAAACTGTGATTTTGGTAATAGATATTGATTAAAGTGATTAAGGCCTTGACCAAATGTTTTTCATCACGATCAGGTGTTTAATTCTAGGTAACAATTACGCAAAAATCAGATGTGGACTTCGCGGAGATGCATCGCTGAGAGACTACTTTTATCTTCTCTGCAATTGCCTAAGTCAAGGTCACCACTAGTACGAAGGACGTATTCCATGTAACCACGTACAACTATCTTAGCTGACCCGACGTTTTTAAAAATAGATTTATCTTGCTTTACTCAATGCCTCCACCTGTCTTCAAATGTCTGACTTTTGGGACAGCTGGTAAAAATTCGCCCGAAAAATGACTTCAAACTAATGATTGGTTCCTAGCGAGCAATTTGATTGACACCTGGCCTCCTTCATGCTAGTGGCGACCACGATTTAGAACACTGGAGAAGAGAAAAATGTAGCAAAATGTATTTCGAGTCTCTCAGCGCTGCATCTAGTCGTAATAAAAACATGTTTTCAAGGCCTTAAGCACTTGAATTAATATCTGTTCCCCAAACCACAGTAAAAATCTCTACAAGTTGTTAAGTCCATTGAATGTTACAACTCACGTAGCTTAGACCTTCGACAAAAGTTTAAAATGTAGGGAATATGCTTTCCTTTCATATTGGACATGGCATATTTACAATTTTGTGTAGCGAGAATCCAGCACTAAGCCTTCTGAGACAGCTCCTGGGAGGCAATGTGGAGTACGATATACATGGGGTGCCGTTAAAATTGCCTGAATGACAAATCGTGATTTGGTTTTCACAAAATGAAAAGATACGATTGTATTATTTTGTAGTGTTTCTTGTTAGCCACACTTGCATTTTGTTCAAAGATTTAGTTTAGTTTCTGTAAACGATCAAAGTTTAGTTCAGAACATTAGTCCTGTCATGCCAAGTCAAGTGTACTGAGTACATTGCCAAACGAACGAAAAGTAGTTCAGGTATTTTGATAATAAATGTACCGCTGCCAATAATTTGCTGTATCTTGGATAGAAAGCAAGTTAATGAGAGCATTTATGGGTCAATAATTTTTAAGATACAGTTAATGAAATGGTACTTAAAATTGTGTTTATTTATTTTGCACGCCGATGAAAGAATAATATGCACGTCGGGAACTACGTTTCATACACACGCTTCTTATTTCTTAGGTTACTAAATTTTCTAGCAGAGGTAAAGAGTAGTTTTTTTTGCCCTTCTTCGTTTAAATAATATACAGTTTTAACGGGTATTAAGGGCAGATACAACAATTTATGATGACCGATGTTTTCTGTACTGAAGCCTCTCTGACTTTCCCTATGTTTGTCAGGCGATTGTTTTCAAAGAGGGACGGAGCAGTGGGAGCGGTCAATTGCCCTCCAAAAGTAAAACTTTCAATTTCATCTCACACTACTTACAAAATATTGTGCAAGGCTATATCTGACAATTGCGTGAGCGTGCAACATGCTTTATAAAATGCAATTATTAGTTTTTGTACTTTAAATGGAGGTTTCTCGGGCAATTTTAGTACCAGGCAAATGAAATACTTAGATCTGTGTCTCATAAATTTACAGATACACAGATGCGTAGATACATAGATACATAGATACACAGGTACATAGATATATAGATACACAGATGCGTAGATACAAAGACACATAGATACACAGATGCATAGATACAAAGATACATAGATACACAGGTGCATAGATACATAGATACACAGATGCATAGATACATAGATACGCAGATGCGTAGATACAAAGATACACCGATGCATAGATACATAGATACACAGATGCAGCGATACACAGATGCAGAGACACGTTATGATTAAGAAACCTCAGTTTGGTATTAAAACTTAAATTTTTCATTTGGAACATATTTTCGTGCAGTTAATTAAAACTTTCACAAGCATAACCAGAGAGACGTCATTTCAAGTTAACTTGTTAACTAAATCCTAAGAAATTATACAAACATTTAGTCTCTTAGCGTTTCTGAGAGTTGTTATTTCTAATAAGCATCCTTTGTTTTTACTTGGGCCCAGTGATAAATAATCTTGTTGTTGCATTAGTATTTGTCCTTTACGAAAGCAGTTCACCTAATTGTCAATCATCTTTCTCTGTTTGCTCCAGGTTCCTAAAGAATTGCTCTTGGAAGCCGCCGGATAACTTGTGGTATCACTCTTTCCCTACGATATCCAATAGCCATATAATTGAACACATGCTTATCTTCCGTTTGTATCTGATTTTGGCACGCTAACAATCGAGTTTGCTATGTCCTTGGAAACTCATCTCCATACTTCCCTGTTAATTAAAGGCAAATTGCAGTTTGCTATTCAAAGGAATTTGTGGCGTGATCTTTATTCTAAACGAAGAGACACGCTTCCTTTTGCTTACTAAAGTCTCTAAACATGTACCCAGCAATCAGTATTTCATTGTACTAATTTAAAGATCTGTTCTTTCTTAGATTCTCTGTAATAGGCTACTATAACCAGGAGTGCAACTAGAGGGGGAGGGAGGGGAGGCCTCCCCTGCCCTAATTTTTCTACCGAACGTTATGCCCTCATCTTAAGCACAACTAGAAGGAAGGCTTTGCTCTTGAACGCAAGACGCTAACAGTTGGTCTTCATTTTTATGAGCCTCGTGATTCTTAAAAAATCAGCGTGATTTTCAATAAAACGAACTCCTACGACTTCGTCGCTTCATAAAAATATATATATGAGAGACCTTGCCCTAATTCTGATAAAGCTGCCCTCAAAAAGTTCTAGTTACACCACTGCAAATGGTAGGAAGTGAATTGGAATTCTAGATCACGATGAAGGACGTGATTACGCGCGCGTAGAAAGAGTCCAGAAGACCATGAAAATGGAGACAGTGGTAAAGAATCTGCCAGTTGACATACAGCTGACGATGATAAATTAAAATTGAAAAAGGTAACTTTTAGGCAATTTCTCACAAATATGCTTTTATGCTATTATTCTTGCGACACAGCCAAAGAAAAGACGCTCTTTACATCAAAGTGATTCTTATTCACGTTGAAATGTTTATTTCTACGTCGAAGATTTGAAGGCTTCCTTTGACAGCATCATATGACATTTATATGGTGTTTGCAATGTAAAAATTACCCTACATCTAAAGGCTATCAGAGTATTTTCTAAATATAGAATAGAATGCTGTCTAAGTGAGAAGATCTTCTTGTCAATTAGTACAAGAGAAATAAATTAGTACAAGAGAAATAAATTACTTACTGCTGTTGGCAAGGGATCATAAAACCAGAAAGATGATGTTTACACTTCATTATCATAGCATGTGATAACAACTGTTGTTAGGAAGTTCCCCTGATGTTAACCCTGTTGTTTTAAGCTCCGCATTACAATCATACTAAAAGTTCTCAAATAGTAAACTTGGATTAAAATACATGTATGAATATGTACAATAAAAACCTGACTAGTGACCTAAAAGTCATATATAAAAAAGTGTATTAAAAGTATTGAAACTATGCAAATTGCGTATGCCTAACAGAAGACTATTCCACAGCTTTGGGGCAGCTATATAAAACGATATATCACCAAGGGTGCTAAGGGACTTGCATGTAGGAACGTTTAACATTATACCATTATTGTTTCACCTTAAATTATATCTCCTACTTCTGCTCTTTATTGATATTAAATCATAGCATGTGATGACAACTGTTGTTAGCAATTACTTACTGCAGCCCCCTGATAACTAGTGGGGCCATTCCCAAGGGTCCGTTCTTTCCAAAAGGGAACGGGTTTCCCCTTTCCCCTGTTGTTAACCCCTCTTCGCAATACTGAAAGCTGAGCGACCTAGGGTGTCCACTAACATGTTACTTCTTTATAAGCTTAGCTATGATAGACATAAAGTATATACTTCAGTACTAACAAGAGAACCTGAATTTGTACATTTTAATTGCTTGAGATATAAAAGGTATTTTTCTATTTATTGAATCGACGTCTTTTCCTCTAAAGGAAATACTTGCTTGGTACACAATGAGTGATGATCGACCATTTCCTTCATGAGATTTAATGGTCTACCAAAGTATAATCTAATGCCTAGCAAATGCCAACATTAAAAGAGAAAAGTCTACATGTAGTTATACAAGCTACAGCAACTACCACTAACTATCTATGTGCATTAAAACAACTTACCTACACTACACTAACTGCTTCTAGCTACACTAACTACTACTACTACTACCTACACTAACTACCACTAACCTACACTAACTACCACTACCTGCACTAGCTAGTACTACCTACACTACAACTACTTACATACACTAACTACAACTAGCTACACTAACTACTACTACCTACACTACTTACCTACACTAACTACCACTACCTACACTACAATTACTTACCTACACTAACTACCACTAACCTACACTAACTAGTACTACCTACACTACAACTACGTACCTACCTAAACTAACTACTAATATCTACACTACAATTACCTACCTAAACTAACTGCTACTACCTAAATATACTACTACTATCTACACTAGCTACAACCTACCCAGAACTGCTTCGCTGCACTAATACAATCTATACTACAGCCTACACTAGTCTGTCTGTACTACTATACTACAGTCTGTCTGTCTATCTACACTAAAGAAACCTACCTGCCATCACTAACTACCGATGTTTCATACCAGCCACCCTGATAAGCAGTGGGGGCTCCACTGCCATCACTAACTACCATAATCTTCCTACACTGTCCTATTAACAACTAATTGCTCTCCTATCTTCTACGGCCGACCATAATCTAAATAGTATCATAATCTGCTCATTTACCTCTAACCGACTACAACAATTTCTATCCAGTGGGGCCATAACTAACTAACTAACATTACCGACTGCTGCCATCTGCTCGCTTACCCCTAACCGACCACAATCTTATTTACCTACGAGATGCCAACTACCGGTATTTCATACCAGTCTCCCTGATAAGCAGCGGATGCCAACTACCAATTAACTACCTCACCACAATAAACCTTCTACGGCAACCACCATTTGCTACTTCCAACTACTTAAATAAGCTGCCTACTTTCCACCCCTTACAACCGCTACTACCAGCAACCACCTCTACCTTCCTACACCCGAGTGCCTATCCATCTACCTCTATCAGTGTTTCAGACCACTCTACCTTGCAAGCACGAGATTTTACCTTTTTAGTGCTCAGCTCTCCTACAGATATCCTGCCACTACCCACTGCATAACTATAATTATTACTGGCACCCATTCTTTAAAACTATGCGCAAATTTCCTGATATTACGGCCGCTAAAATGTTTGAAGCAACAATAAGTCATATTGAATTGCGTTTCTATTTTGTGCGTACTTTGTGTAATTCTATAGCATCACTTTTATTACATTG
>JAAAKM020006267.1:0-10597 GCA_010016025.2 Alatinidae sp. Z8VKAUB7J3 | reverse complement strand
ACTAACTGATCAGCGGATGAACTCACTAACTATAGAACGGATGGACTAATGAATCGTTAATAGACTAACAAACTAACACTAACGAAAGGCACTTCTTTATTTAGGAATTACTACTTATATCTGGAACTGGTCAAAGTTATCTTATATGGAAACAGCTCAAAATTTGCATCCAAAATTACCTTCTTTACATTCACATACAAGGGGAACATTCAATGTCATAATAATATCACAAATATCTCACAGCTGCAGTAGGCTGCTTACATAAATCTACTAAATCAAGACGCAAGGAAAAGGTGCTGTTAGTAACATCGGTAGCCTGGCAATAACACCTTACTTCCTTTGTCTGTTTGAGCTATTCAATTCCAAACAATACGGAAATTAAAAAGCCATATCAAAAAACAACAGAAAAAGTAGAGGATATTTTGACGAGATGTGACCAACGAATGTTGAGGTATATGGCTGGAGTTAAGTGGCAAGACAGAGTATCTGGAGAGGAAGTGGCAAATAGCTGTGGTTTAAAAGAGATCCAGATAAGAATAAGACAGAGAAGGCCGCAATGGTTCGGGCACGTGAGAAGGGAGGTAAAGGGAGGAGTGTTTAAAAAGAAGGAGGAAATGGAAATACCAGGCAGGAAACCTGTCGGCAGACCAAGGAAAACATGGAGAGCAACAGTACAACAGGATATGGAACAAATGAATGTAGGAGAAGAGCTATCACAGGACCGAGCAAAATGGAGAAAGATCATTGCAAGTCCAACCTCAAACAAGGGACAAAGGGACTCTAAACGAAGATGATGATGACGATGATGATGCTAGTTTTAGTCCGTGTAAACAAAATTTTTCTCGTCCCTTAAAACTGTATCTGGAGCTAGACGTGACATACGGCTTCCGTGAATTTACTGAACTCATTGTACATCGATCAATCTACACATCAATGGACCCATAACTTGAACAAATAAATGTAACTGCCATACTGGTACATAAAGCATTTTTCTCTGTTCTTTTACCAACTGAAGAAAAATAAGTAGTCATTGATCGATATCTCTTTCAAGACAACACTCAAACCTACATAGTTGTCAGCCTCGCGCACACTACCATTGGTGTGGGCTGTCAACGTGATCTTCTATATCTATTCCTTGTCTATTAAGATCTGTGGAACAAATTTCTACTTAGTAGTGACTGTTGGAACAGTTCTTGACAAATACAAGCACTAACTAGCAGTTTATCAAGGAAAGCACCCTCGCAGTGGGCATGATATTGAAACTAACCTAAATTAACACTACAATCACTAAACGGCCTAACTAATAAATAACGGGTAGTTACAGCACCAACCACTGGCTGGCAATCTCTCAATCAAAGACCCCTGATGACCAGTGGGCCCGACATTGAAACTACCCTAAATAAACAGAAAAACCACCCAACAGGCTAACTAATAAATAAAGGGCAGCTGGGGTGTCCAAGGGCGACACCCCTCAATTTGTGCTACCAGGCAGAGAAGCAAGCCATGCGGCAGGCTCAACCACCCAGTAGGACCGCCTCCCGCGGATTATGGAAAGCATCTGTCATCAATAAGAACGGATACTATATCCATTCCTTGCCAAAAGGCCGAGAAGCTGGCACTGGCTGGCACCTCCTTGCTCTCATTCTTATTTAGATATATTTCCACGATTTTGCGTAGAAACCGAAGCTTTGTTGCTTGCTAAGCAGCCTGTATCTAGCCTGCATGGAGATTAAGCTACTGAAGTAGTCCCGGCATCCCCGAGACTATAACCATATTTTCACTGTTGTACTTGTCGACGTTATTATCGTGACTATTTCCTTGACATCGTTTATGGGATTCCAATTCGCTATCATATCAGTATTACAACTAACAACAAAGGGAACAACCATACGGACGTTTAAGAAAAACTTTGTGGTTATGACAAGTTTTCTTCCCACACAGTAGACTGCATTCAGTGGGAACGGTGGGATCAACACCTACGAATAGAGACGACGAGCAGGGCAGGTCATTGCGATGCTACCAAATGTACCTTCTCGGGTGGTGTCGTGAAATTAGATCATTTTGTCAGTGATCTGACTTACTAGTTGAACTATAACCAATGAAAGTATCAAAAACAATAAGGCTTGATAAGAAGAATAGCTGCAGCGGTCAATGAAAAAAGTGAAGGCGAAAGCCTGCGACGTGGAAAATGGTTACTATGAAGCAACCGATAAAGACAATTCAGAGATATATCGAGAACAGGAGTCATATCTTCTTGTTCGTCGCATTTAACATTTAAAAGTTTCATTGAAATTCAAGTCAAACATAGTAATTTGACATACGTATATCTTTAAAGAACTTAGCGTGGAATGAAAACGAGGCAATTAGCATTTTAACTACGGAAAGCAAAGTTTAATTATAGTAGTGACGTTGGATTCGTCCAGGCTTCACTCCAAAAGAAAATATGGCCCTCGTGTAAAAAATCGTTGGGATTTTCTGATCTAGAACATATCTAGAGGCTTTTCGGGCGTGTCAATTGAGGTGTCAGTTACTTAGGAAGACCGCTGACCCAACACCGACGAACCTGTAAGTTTGGTAATGAATAAATATGTAACTGTGCTAAAATTTGCACGGGCTACACTGAAATGAAATGGATTGTATCATGCACGTGGGGAGTAACAATTTATTACAAGATGAGTACAACCGAAGACAAAAAGAACAAAGGTATTGACGTAACACAGAGGATCGAAATGACTTCTAGAATTATTCCTTCTTAAAATAGCCAATGAACCATTTGTCCTCTGTGGCTTTCGGGTTGGAAAATCTTTGCTGTGCCATCGTCAAGGGGCACTGAGCAACACTTCAAAACCTTCGAAAGCGTCCCTCACAAACCATACCAGAGCTTTTATGCAAACAACTTGAGCTAACATTCTCAATTATGTTTGAAGAAAGGTTACTTGTGTCTTTTTCCATATTTCGGCGCCATGAACAAATACAAGCAACGGTTAATGCCCACGGGAGATTTAGGTGACAGTACAAACTCAAAGGGATAAAACAGTTTTAGTGACAAATAAACGGGCTGCAATGAATGAAAGCAACGTATTTGCGGGCTTTGAAAATGAAATTGTCGAGGAAATAAAAAATAGAACAGTAGGAACAATAAATAAAACATCACAATAATAAGAAATGTGGGAGAAAACAGAAGGCAAGCGAGATCAAAATGAGTTCCATGGAAAGTTCAACTGCTAGTTCAATAAAAGTGATAGCTATGGTAGAAAAAAATCAAACAGCTTTATTAAAACTAGAGATGAATATGAGATATTCTTAATTTATCATAACGTCAGCGGCGGCTGCTCGTTTGGGCGATTTAATCCTTAATAACAAACAACAGTTGACGACAGTCCTCAATTTTAATTATTTTCTACTCAAATCCAAACTAGCAGTAATCGAGTTACTAGCCTCTGAAATACAAATGTCCGCTATCATTTGGCGAGTTTCAGTATAACATGGTTATGTGGATACATCTGTCAAATGACATTTTTCCAAGAATTTACGACAACACAAGTTTCCTGAAAGGATATTTTCACAGTTCCAAAGAATCGGAAGATCCTACTCCAAATACACTCTATAAACACAAGGGGTAGTCGAGTAGTGTTTAAAACAGTAATTAGACGCTTAAATAATAATAGATGTTAGGAGTTCTTATTTCTTTATTCGGCATAGGCATCAGTTGCTGTTGCCAGATCTGTCGATTTTCCGGGGGGTTGCTTTGAAGAAATGGTCATATTATTTGAAGTAACATCATTGTCTAATTTATGCATCGCACTCTCTATTGACTCACTCTCTAAAAACGTTCGCTCTGTTCTTGGTTAATTTCTGGAGGTAAAATTTCAAAGAAAGGAAATCAATTAGAAAATAAAAATGATAACGTAGAGGGCAGACAAGGCCAGGATCTTCAAAAGTATGTTAATGTGATTTTGGATATCGTAAACTATATCTTAGCTGCTATATGGATACTATAGACGTAAGAGTGTCGCAGAGGTATCCTCACAAATCTCCTTTAAGCACAAACGAGCGGCAGGTAACATATATCAGAATATCATTGGATACCATAATAGTGTCTGCTCTCCCTGATTGGCATGTAAATGTGATAGAGTTGTTAAAGCATCCACTTATTAAAACTAACAATGTCTCATACATACAAAAGGAAACCCAACCAACGGCTTAATAATTGGTGACGTGATAAAAAGGCACACGATTAGTACTTTCCGGTGTATAATATTTTCATGCCTAGAGGATTCAAAAAGGCATTGGAGGCGGATATCTTTAACAGCATTTGCTGCATGTCATAGGCTCCTGTTCCAAAAATTTGTGACAAGCCTTTTCCAAGAGTCGTTGCCTTGGTACAGTGGCCACAATAATCATCTATCCAATCAAGAAACAATTTAGACATGAATGTGTTTCTCTGAAAGCGCCAGGGATAAGACTCCCACGAAAATACAATTGAGAAACATTTGGCACGAGTCCTATTAGACATCTGCGTTGACTGGTAGTTGTCACTTCTTGATACAAGATTAATAACAAATTGTTTGAAGGCGCAAGAATTTGAGGGTTATTGTCATACGTGCGTCAATTGCTCATTATTTGTTAATAAGTATAAATCTGCAAACATAACACTACATGTTTCATTACTCATCCCTAGATCAAAGTTATCAATGTCCAATAAATGCTATATTAGTTGTTTTATCTGTGAAACGCTGTTGATGTAAATACCTCAGACAAAGTAGTGACTTAAATCGTGGTTTGACACCACAAAAAGCTATTGCCACCTTTTGATGCAGAGTTTGATTATACGACTAAGAACAGTGAAAGCTAAAGTTATAGACAGCAGGTGACCCATATTAAAGAACAAAGATTGCAATTACTATGGAACACGAAAGAAATCAGAGCTTACTAAGTGAGAGAATCAATGCTGCATCAAGTTAAACTTAAATTAATCTAGATAACGCATCAGTGCACCAACACAAATATGTAAATAGTGCTTCATGTAAAGCTCAACCATGGCGGCATATGAAGGTACTACACACCACTTGAAAACCAATGCAAATTAACCATTCTTGCTGTTAGCTGCTGACTTTCAAAGCAAGTCAGCATTATTATAAATTTAAACAATTTTACCAGAAAGCATACACTAAGCAAGTGTATTTTAACGTCTAATTGGTCAATGTGGTCGGATGAGAAAAACTACGGTTGTTAATGGACATGGTTGCCCTGTGTTTATCTTTATACGTCGACATACATGTCGTTATAGATCGGCAAAGAGGCAACTTGCATCACAATCTGAATGAGTAGGTACTGAATGCAATATCATGCCAAGGAAACCTGAGGAAGTGCATTACAGACATGTAAAAAGCAAAGCACAAGAAGTATTGATATTCTCTCTGAGTCTGTCTACATGCTAACATAAGCTATTGATTGATGCAAACAACAGGTTTTACAGATTTCTGATTACTGGTATTTTCCTGTACATGTAAGTAATAGTATTACATTATCGATACCCATACACAATAGAGTACTCGATGCTATTTTGCAGAATGACATAGGTCTCTCAAACTCAAGGTAGTATCAAAGTCCAGCCTCTTTCTTGTCTCTTAGTCTAATTATAATTATAAATATTTTGCATATAGCGTAGAGTAATGTATTCCTTTTGCTTTTTTAACAGATTCATTTCACTTAACAGTTTTACCATACACTGCTCACATCAAACATCAGTGAAGTATGAAAGCTTTTTATAAAGCATTACTAAGACTAAAACAAGCTTTCAATAATAATAATAATAATAATAAAAATTCTATACATGAGTGATACATCTTCTACTATTTGTGGTTGTTGAAAAATGTACCAACTTCTTTGTTTAGAAAAATGTGGTTTCTAGAGTAGCAAGAGCAAAAGGAGACCATACATTAGCTAATACCTAAACAAATCCCCTTGGTAGTATTAAGAAAATGTGAGGTTTCCTGCAGATGTTCACCTATTGCAGACTCTGTTTTAGGATCCGCTGGCTTGGTTGCTTCCAAGACTTGGTAATATTTTCACCACTTTAAGAATTGCATTTATATACTTATGACAATTGGGGCATGTTGCACAATTCTAACCTGTAAAGTCTTACAAGACATGGCCTATAAATTCACTCACACAGCAACATGTGAGTTTGTAAACTAATAAACTCTGACAGTTAACAGGTAGAACATCTTTTGGACTACAGACAGGAACGCTTGAGTGGGATAAACAACACGTCATTTCACCATGGAAAACATTTTAAACACTGCTGTTGCTTTTTTTTCTTAATCCTGAAGGAAAAATATCTTATCAGCAGTTGCAAATAACCTGGGTACTTCCTTAGTCTGCACTTTGGGTCAGTTGCAAATCTTAATAACTTAATGAATTTTAAAAAGTGATGACATTCAATGGCTCACTATTTTCTATAAAAATAGCTTTAATGTTTACTTTCTGAGCAGACGACAAGAGCACAGAAAACTACAATAGCAACAAGATTTTGTTTTGTGATTTTTAGGGTGGAAGGAGTACCAATATGTATAATGCACTGTACACAACTCAATACTGGTAGATACAGGACTTGCCTTTTTCAACTTGAATGTCAATGGAAAGTTACAATTATTTTCTTCCTTATTGTAACCTAAGAGAAGTATGTAACTTGTTAATGCTTTTGTAGAAAGTGCTCAGACTGCTGTTTGTTTTTGAAAATCAAAGAGATATAATTGACATAGCAATAATAGACAAGTTGGTGAATAGTTCTGACAAAACGTTAAGATTTGTGGAAATGGATAAAAATGCTTGCTAGAATATTTCAAAGGGGAGAACCCATAGCAACTACCTTGAACGTACTTACTGACTATCCTTGTTTAATGTCTCAGCTTTCCTCACATGGAGTAGAACATGTTCTGATGGCAAGCAGTCTATCCTTCCAACTTTCAAGAACTGTCGAAACAATTTTATTATTGAAACTAAATTGGACCAACTAGGTGGCAGTGTTCAATTCAATGAACATATTTTGGGGCATTGAAATCCTATGACCAGTGTCTGGCAAAAATGTTCGACAAATATATTTAGCAAAATGACTTGTAATGCAGTAGTAAAATTTCATACCTTAACCAACTTTAAATTCATAATTATTCTCTATGGATAGATAACCTTGATATACAACCTATCAAACAAGCACCCATTCTCTTCACCCTCACAAATGTTTATATTTCTAGCATGTGTGACAGAATCTTTGTAGCAGCAGCATACGCTAAGCATTTTTAAACACAATGGTTTGAATGAACAGGTGGTATTGACCATATAATTTTCCTTTTGGAAGAGTAATAGCCCTATAAGCTTTCAACCACTAACAAGGGAAATTGATTTTCATGATGGCCACAGTAAATATTGTACTTGTGTCCAACCATCTTTGACAGGCAGCATGACTCTCACAGCATCAGTCCTTGATTTGGGGTTGTACCTTAATGGTGCTTTTACCCTCCCTGCTCTAGTGCATTTTATCATGAAGGTAATATTTCTTTCTTTTTGGCCTGATATAACTTAAAGTGTTAAATGAGATTCTCAAGGTGAGGCTTGTGCAAGTTGTTTACTATCATAATTGTTCTTTAAATTTCTGCATGATGCCTATGTCATCAGTTTGTATGCCATAATTTCTCTACAGACCTGCCACTAAAACTTTACACATTTTCCAGAAAACAATAGGTTGTTTCTACTGTTGTTTGAAGGTTGTTTATAGGTTTATATAAATATAGGGAAAACATTTACAAATGCCCAACAAAGGAAAGTGATTTCTGAAAGCTAGCAACTGCCAAACTCATAATGTTTTTAGTTGTAAACATTTAACATAATGATTTTTAAAGATGCTGGAACATGAAGGGCACAACTTGTATGCATCATGTCAGAATCTATGTGATAAGACAATAGAAAATTCTCAAAATGAGAGACTCCCTCTGGTAGCAACAAAGCAACTCACTGAAATGGAAACAGGATAAATATACATTTCTTACTTATGCCTTATTTATGCAGAATGAGAAAGTTTAATATAAAATTAGCTTGATTTCTCATACCAGAGGGGGAACTTCCCATCTGTATTGTTTTCTCAAAAATAATACTCACTTGGGTATTTCCCACTGGGACAAATAAAACAGCCTTGTTTCTAGGTTACTCCTACTTTATGGGTGGGCATTTAACTTTAGATAGAGGTAAGTAGAAGTAGAGTGTCTCCTGCGGACATAACCTTTGGTACACACCCAAGATAGGTATCTAGCACCCAATCCCTGACTTACATGCAGTCTACTCCAAAGATCAACTAAGTGCTCATTCTGCATTGTGATGTTCTCAAATATGACCAAGTTTTTGCTCATGGTTGTATTTATAAACTGATGTGATAGATGGCTTAGGGAAGAGAAGACCCTCTTAATTCATGGAATGACTTGGAAATTGTAATGCATTACTTGTACTGCTTTGGAATGTAACCAATTATATATACAGTTTCTGGATACTATCAGTTGAACTCCAGCTAGCCCCAGTTTTACGTTATTAAGGAGCTGTGTATTTTATGCAAAACATTGGACACCCAAGTACTTGTCTACTAAGTCAACTGTAAAAAAATTAATCTAAAATGTAGCAAATCTTATTACATCATGCCTCAAACAATTTGTTGTATCATTTCATATCCTTCCATCATTTTTTAATTACAGAAATATGGCTAACATTGTGCACTTCGTCAATGTGGCACACATAAGAATTCAGGCTCCATCAGAGTACCAAAGTTTGAAAAATTAAATGCAAGTGGCTCTGGGGTCTTATTTTGTTTTCTTGTTGGAGCTACATTAGTGATGTACTGTAATTCCTGGAATGGTTCAGATCGTCGTAATCACTGGACTATTCCTGGGCATTTTCAGCACCGGAGGTGTTTTAATGTTGTTTAAGATAGGAGAAGTACCTCTCAAACCTAGCTCACAAAATTGGAGCAAATGACATGGAAAACCCTACCTTCTATTGTTTTGATGCTGTTGAATTTCCTAGAGTTGTTGGAGATCTCATCCTTTTGGTTATTGTCCGAAGCACAAAGTCTACTTATGTCAATAGCTGCTTTTGCAAACACAAAACTGCCTGCAGGCATTGACAAAATGAGTCAAATTATTTGTTTCAAATTTTGAGCACTTGAACTTGTTGATAGACCACCACCAAGAAGGCCAGAGCAAAACAATAGGAATGTCTCTGACATCCTTACAGTTTTTCTACATTTGGAGATAGGTGCTCAACTAAGTTGACTTGGTTACCCACCTAATTAAGTGACTTGAAAAAAACTACATTGAAGTATATAACTACTAAGATAGGTTTGGGTACTAATCCAAGCATTCTTCCAAGCACTTCAGTACTTACTTAAAGTTCATGTACAATAGGCAAATGAATTTCATCCAGCTTTACTTTGCTTCTCACTCTAATAAATAGCTTAATATTAACCACTACAAATCCATCCTGCTGAATGTGGTTCTTTCAGCTACCATACTTGATTGAGCCTACTGTAATCATCAAAAATCCTTAACGAAAAAACCTTATGGAAAAATCCCAAAAGAACAAAATTACCATATTAAACATCACTAAGGAATCACTCCCCCCCCCCCTGGAAACCCCCAAGAAAGATATTTGCCACAACCATCGTTAGTAAAAATCTACATTTTCTTAAATATAGTACCCTACCTTACCATTGTGCATTGCCACTCAAATAGGGGTATAGCCTACAGGTATGCAGCAAGCAATACATATATCAGATATAACAATGCAAAATGCAGTGTGAATGCCTTTATGTGAATGCAGAATGAAAAATTGAGGTCGAATAACTTTTCCAGACTACTCTAGGTCAAAAATTTGAAATTCACATTGTAATTTTATCATTTTTGTGCTCCTTATTGTATTAATGTTGATTGACCAGCCATATATATCTCTTTTTCGAATCCTTTTCATTTAACTGGCAAGAATGTTCTTTACTATGCTATTTGCTATCTCTTATTTTTGTCTTGACTTGACACGACTTTCCATTACACTGTAGTCAGGTAAACAAATTTCTAATTGTACTTTGCAACAAACCCATCAGGAAAATGATAAGCACATTCTTTTCACCTAACAGTGATAATAATGAAGTTTAAATCACAATCTTTTGTTGTATCTTTCTTTAAAAATGATATGGTTTGCATGGGATGGGGATTTTATGATGCATCAATTTTACCTAACAAGGTGTATTTTTGCTTACTCTTTTCTGTAGGGATGGTTTTTAGGGATCTTTACCTACATTAATGTTACTTGTGCTCCATTTTAAACAATTTGTTGAAGCTATAATCAAGGCCTTTGGGAAACAAAGAAGGAACACAAGATCATTAGGTTGTTCGATGACTTCTCATGATTAATAAAGTTGAAATTCAAGAGCTCTGAAATATTCATGCTAAATATGCTAAAAAAATTTAGCCTGAAGAAGGAACTTTATTCCGAAAGCTTGCCTTGAGCCAGAACCTGTTTTTAAAATTTTCATATTTCTCTTTTAACGTTTTTATAG
>JAAAKM020006266.1:0-10597 GCA_010016025.2 Alatinidae sp. Z8VKAUB7J3 | reverse complement strand
CAATTAAAGTGGGATCTCATAATAAGCCACCTTTCTTTTGGTGTGACTTGCTTCGTTACACTTTCTATTAAAGCAGTCTTTGCAGCTTGCCTCTAAAATCAGATAAAATAACGTAAGTAATTGAAATTAAAGCCAACTGCAGTCAATCGTCGGAATTGAAGCACTTTCATTTATTGCTGGGAAATCTACAAATGTAATCGTCAGGTCAAGTGATGCAACTTACTTCTGTTTTTAGTCTGATGTTCTGTGAAGTAGCTCTCGATCTGCGCATGTGCGCGGGTGAACAGATTCTTTTCCTTCAAGTATAAGACTAATGGTACAATCTATTTCTCTCTTATCTAGATTATCAAACATTTTAACGTATTTAAAGGTACATAATGGTGTCCCTTCAAAGGATGGATAATCATCTGATTGACGTGTTGTCCTTGAGACTAATAATACTGTAGACCGCCTACATTCTGCCACTCTCAAAGCTCACATTATCAGCTGCTACAGTAATTGCAACTTACTCTTAGTTTTTAAACAATTTATGAAATCTTTCGAATTCCAAGTGATATTTACGCTTGGGAAACCTGGCGTGAAGTCAAATAACACCAATTTATGATAAAATACCCACAACGTCAATATTTGAAATGAGTTGTTTTTCACACTGCGAAGTTGATCGCATCGATCTTACGAAACAACAGCGCCACGTGTATTCCTTCACTAATTGATCTTTTACTTCAAGCAGAATTATCTATGTCGAACGGGTCAGCTGATGGCCTTTGCTTAAACCTCGTGTCTTCATTGGGCTATGAAGCTTCCTTTTTAAACATATGAACGTTTTGATTGAAACGGCATCTTGTCTCTTGCATTTTTGATCCAGTTGTTTTCACCATTATCTCACCCACCCCTGTTTCTATAGTTAAGCACAACTTACAGTGCACGAATAACTGCCAAGTCACGTAAACTCTAGCTAACTCTAGCCTGATGATCTCAAAACATGCCTAAGACCCACTTACTGAGAAGTAGGCCTTTAGTCTATAATTTGCAGACTTAGGGGGATATAAACAATTCGAGTTATCATGCGTTCAAATCGATAAATTACTTTTAAATTGGTGGCGTCGACTGGCTGATTGTTCCGAAAGCAGAAAATGATTATCTAGGCAAAATCTTCCCAGTAATTTATCACGATTGTATTCTTGCAGCAGACTTATGGATTCGGTGCATCTATCAGCGATAGATCTGACTAGTACCATGATTCCAATGTGATACAAACCTCCTTTCAGCTGGGCTGGACAAATTGGAAGTCTGTTGGCACTCATATCTAAATTTCCTTGAATCATTTTTGTTGAATTTAAATAGGTGATTTTGATATCCAATTAAAATTATAGAAAACTGTTTTGCAGTTATGGAACAAACTTACTTTGTGACTTTCAAATTCTAATTACCAGTATGGGCATGACATGAAATCTAATTTTGGCCTTCAATTCGAATTTGCACATTGCGACAAACTCCTTTTGTTCATGCTTTTCAATATTACTCTTTCTCTCAAGATGGCTAAATTTTTGTATTCAAATTATCACTGACTGAAAAAAAACTCGTGCTAACGCGATAGAGCCAACTTGTCAAGTAACCTTGCTGGCTTAGGGTTAGAGTTAGTGGTTTTGTAAAGAAAATTCGCTTTTACAGCTTCCTAAGGTTGTAGTTTAGTAAAGGGCCTCCAGATATAGAGGCCAGCGGCAAATACGCAATAAGCTATGTTGGACAAAAGCGCAGCTTGTCCTTTGGCAAGGCAAAGTACCCGAAAGCAACCCTGCGAGGGCTGCAGTGAAGACATCAGCAATAATATGCTTAATTGAAATGCATGCAGATTTCGACCTACATATTCATTGGATGCTTTCATGAGGAAAGGAATAGAAATATCCGAGTTAGAAGGACACTGCAGTTTCTAGTAGAAGATGCAAGCAATGTTATAGAAAACACCTAAGAAATTGGGCAACATTCCTGACGCAGAGTAGGGATTCTGACGGATGTTTATTTATGATGGAATAGTCAATATTGAATAGAGGTTATTAGTCATAGATGTTGTTTATGACCTTACCTTTCGCAAAATAGCAATATAAGCGCTGTTTAGAATAGCTGATAAGAAATTCACGCTTTTTATAACTGCATCACTTTCAATGGTGTAATGATAAAACTTTTTTCAAACGAATGGGCTCTTTAAGAAGCATCCAGGTTTTGAGAATGGTTAAAACTTTCTTTCTTGTAAAACTAAGGACCACGCCTTCAGTTTAAACTTTGTTTAGGAGGACTGAGGCTATGGCTTACAAAATCAGACTTAAACAATTCAAATTTTTAAATTGATTGTACCCTACGGCAGCCTCGGAGAATAACGTTTTAAGAAGTATCTGTGAATAAGGATATATTTTAGCCAAAATCCGTCATGTAATGTATATTTTTATATGTAAAATGTAAGAATTTTGCTACCTTCGAAATTGTAGGTAAGTGCATATGATAACGTTTCTTTCATTATATCTGAAAATACGGTAGGTTGTAAAAAACCTGAATATAATACGGCCAGATGTCATAAAAAATCTAGACCTAAAAGCCCAATTAGTGAGTCGACATTTTTTTGTAATTTTTTTCATACTATCGTGGAACATTTTTGTTATGTAATTAGGACACTGAATTGATAGTTTTTTGTTGCTTTTTTACAAAACGTTCACGCTGTCTGTATTGAATACTAAACAATTAACTACCATGGCTACCAATCTACAATAACAATTGCACATGTAGGTCTACGTGACACAGAGGCAAAGCACAAGCTGAAACCATTACAACGAATGAGTAACATACAAATTACCACTTTTTCTAACAATGTTAAAGACCTCCCTGCTGCAAGGGGAGTAGAAAATTACCATCCATAAAGTCGTAAATCCAATAGACCACTTTGATTTCTTAGAATGAAAATATGTTTGTGTTTCTACCACTTAGTCTTTTCTAGTAAAGAGAGTGTGGGAATTATTAAGCACATGAGAAAAACACTGAACATTTATTGTTTACGTGGGCTGATACAAAATTCATTTGTTGTTTTGTCGAGAGAGTAGTTACACAAAACATATTACATAGTTTTGGTCGTCTACGAGACACGATATCGGAAGAGTCGAGTTCTGATTTAAAGAGAGAGCAACAAGGAAAGTCAGTGTTAATGACCAAAACATTATGAATACCCTATGGTCGTTTAACAGCATTAGCTGTGATGCTAGTATTCCTATCTTTAGAACAAACTGACTCTGAGTTCTTCCTACCAATTCCTATTTATGTGCTCGTCAGTCAGATACCTAATTCTATTTGACATTATATCGTAAGGTTTTTTTGAAATGCATTTTCTATCATGTGATGTTGTTCGTGCCGAAAATTATAACTTACGGACAAACACGAAATTTTGCAGTTGTTTTCTTTAGGGAGGGGACTTATAATTCTACCAAAGGGAAAGTGTGGACGTTTATGATTACTTTGGAGAGAAATGGATTTAGCCAAATCAACAACAAATGTCTATATAAGTTTTGAACAGAACAATGGAGAAGTAGAAAATATGTCACCAATAGGGATCAAACCCATGACCCACGCTATCGTGGCGTGCGCTCTACCAACTGAGCTAGGTGACCTCTGATGTTAATATACTCTATTTCTCTAGTCGTTACATTAGCTCCCAATCATCCACCGATGGATATCAACATCCAGCTCAACCGAGATCAGCCTCTCTGCGCCATGTGACTTGACCAAGGAAGGACTGCCCAGCGACACGTTTGTCTGTCCAAAGCCCATTGAAAGCTAGAAAGTATCATCGAGAAGAGGGAATATATAATTCGATTCCCGGTGGTGACATATTTTCTATTTCACTAATGTTCTTTTCAAAACTGACATTTCAAATCCTCTCTTCTCGATAAATGTCTATATCTAATAAAATGTATTCAGAACTTTATATTCTTTTTCTTTAATTTTATTCCTAAGAGAGAGACTTTATATCAAAGCAAGGTAGCCTCCTTCACACTGTAGAACACTATTTTATCACGAATATAAGAACAAATAGGTAGACGAGGGGAGAATCATAATGTATAAGGCTTACTGAACTACGGGCATTTCATACCTTTAAGACTTTATCTGTCTTTTTTGCATAAGATAGTATTCAATTCTTTTAGGCTCAATTTTATGATAATGAGTGAACACGCAGGTAGAAATAAAGAAAATACTTTCTTTAAAATAGAAAAAGCAGGCCCATTGGTAACCACACTGATATCAAGACATATAATTTATTGCATATTAGCAACCCATCTTTAGTGTATCAACTGCTGTGTTGGAAAATATACCCCCCAAAGAGATGTGAGGCTTTCTTTAAGCCTACATTGGTAGGGTTGAGTTATTTTCCTGTAGTGAATTTGAATAATAGCCACACTCACATCGCGAAGAATACAGCTTCAAATATGACACCTAGATATTATGTTTTACACAATGTCAACATAATCCAAGGAAAGTTAGAATAATCAAATCATCCTATCAATACAAAATTAAGAGTTTAAAAATGACTAAAGACTATGGATAATATATTGTAGTAGTTAAATGAGTACAAACAGAACATCAAAATAAGGTAACTTGGCAGTCTTATCGCGAGTTCTTTATCGTCAATTTTCTGGTAGAAATCATTTCCCTATTATTTCAATCATTTTGTATAAAGGCCCCTAAATGTGATTCGTCGACCACGCTTGCATACTATTTAGTTATTTCTCTTATCAGAAAAAACAGTTGTATCATACATAACCTACTCTAATCTACAGCAACACTGTTATAGTTATTATTGTATGGCTTAAACAGTATCGTGGCTTCATCTTTGGCCAACCACCAAGTTGTGTAGCACTAGCACAATTCCTTTTTTATCTGATTGTCCAGTAAAACATGAAATATTTTTCCAGTATCGAATCTTGTTGGCTACAACCACAACTTTCAGCAGGCATTTTAGGGCCTCATTTGCGAGGCATGTGATTTTTGCAGCCTGGACAGATTAGGAGGAAATGTACATGTGACAGAAGAAGGATAAAAAGATTTTCAATCGCCTATCACTTTGGTTTTCATAGTCAGCTTATGGAGGGCGAGATACCCTTTCATTGGAGAAAATGACTTGAAAATGCTTTACACCATCCAGCCAGTGACGTAAAAGTGCTTTACATAAAGCAGCTAATGGTGCTACTCGTAAAGTGACTCCAAGAACCCAACTTAATAAAAACTACTGGTTTAGAAAATGAATTGGCAGAGCTACATTTACTTACTCAAATACTTGGTTATATAACGATTTGCTTCCGGCAACCAAAATTATACATGCGACCACATGTTGTGTAGAGTATTTTGGTAGAATCTTTGACAATAGAGTACTAAACTGTGACGTCACGATTTAATGAATATCAGAAATTTGATAATTTTTTCCACTCGTTACTTTCTTTTTGTTAAGATAGACAACCTATCCAAATTTGAGAACCATAGCTTAAGCAATCGATGAGATACACACTGTCAAACTTTAAATCATGTCTATCAAAACCTTGTTATTTGAACCCAGTTCATAATCTTATGAACTGAGCAAAACTAACAGTGTTTCCTTAAGGCGTTTCCCAAATTCAAACAGCCGTTTCTCGCAGATGATTTGATATTCGAAGGCGATATTTTGTATACTGGCATTTGGTGGCAGGGTTAATGCTGTGATATAGTTATGACTGCGATTCCTACAAAAAAGTTTTTTGTGACGTCATCACTTTAGTACTCTATAATACGAGCGATACACGGCTGTGGAAATCTTAACATGGAAACAACATTGTTGGTAATTTCTCAAGGACAGTCATCTGATGAGCGGCATTAGCTACAACCTTGAAGAATTACCCATTAGCAGATGCTACCCATAATAGAACAATCTAGAGAAATATGGTTAGACAAATCCGAGCACCCGCCAGCCAGTTAATCGTTCATAATAATCACAACATGCAAGATAGAAGTTGATTATTGACGTAACTTTCTCCGTATATTAGTGTCACTGATTGCTTCCTTAACATAAATAGTCTTCAGAAACTGATGGCTCCAACCTATAAGTTGTCATAATTATAACTAAAAGCAGTTTTTCTGTATAGTTGGAGTAATATAATTGAAAGAAAAGACCAGGAATAAACATCTATTGGCGTCAGGTTACTCTGCACTTTTAAACTAAAAACAATCTAATCCACTTAGCAGAGCGTATTTCAAGGCCTTTCAACTATGGCAAGTAGAAATTTAGCACTATCAATTCTTGCATTGACCTTGAATTCAAAAACACTCGACCATTTCTAGGTGTTTTGACGTAAAAGCTGTAGATTAGTTGTATTGTATGACTATTGACATCTGATATTTTAAGCTACTCTGTCGTCCATGCTTTTTCAGGATCTGTGCTGGAAAGTCTACTAAATATTGATGGGGCAATGTATTTGACTGGAAAGGTCCGTCTAGCGCAACTACTTTTATCTTAATATTAAAATACGTTACTAGGTATGGCCATAAATGGTTAAACAGTATTATCCTGTTGGACCGTTGCAAAGCACATTGGCTATGCTCACTTATTTGTTATGTGTTTGCCGTAGCCCAACAGTCGTCGCTTCCTTCCAGGTGCCTACATCAACACTCAGCAGAGTCTGTTAGTCCCTGGATCTTTATTCAAACGGCGAATCGGCCCATTATCGATCTGTGATCATCAAGTCTCGTGAACTGTTTGTGCGAGAAGATTTTGCATTGTATGATGTCTGTCTCATCCACTTATAAAACCTTGAGTGATCCGCTATTTTCTAAACTTCAGCGTTTTTTCAGTTATACTAGTTCATTGATATTATTTGCTGTATGTTACATCCTTAGCAAAAGAAATCGTGATTTCAGAAGCAGACCTCTTCGTCTGTACCGCTACTTTTTTGTCCGAAAGAGATGACATCAGGGGTAAGACTTGATCGAATAAATAGAGAGTGTTTACGGCCAATAGAAGTCTCGCTCAATTTAGGGTTAGTAGTATTCAATTGTGAGGACAGGCAAGTAGACTTGATGGTGAAAGTATCATATCATATGTTAGGTTTTCAACGAAAATATGTCTGTATGGATTTATAATAGATTTCTGGCTACTTCATCACTTTTTCATCGCATTGACATATTGATGGGGCTCATAGCACTTGACCAGATGTAGATAATTCTTAAATTGTTCAAATCGTCTTACATCTGTAATAAATATGTTACCTTTCTCACCTTGTTGCACACGTAAAATTACTTATTCCCATCTCTTACAAGCTCAATTATTCCAGCTTTAAAATTGTTTATTATTTTGTATTACTTCCTACCTGCTTCATCTTTTGCCTTCTTTTAGTTGAAACATCTTAGTTTACCTTCATCGAGACAACATAACTAACAAAAAGATTAGCTAATGTTATGAAAATGTTAGTATTTTTTAAAAATTGACCTTTTTCTTATCTCTTTCGAAGTAAATGATTGTTTGGGGCAGCCCTAAACAAATCCTGGTAAATAAGGTTGTATTTTGCAACTATTTTTGTATCGACCAAGTGGGTGACTGTTTGTTTCTCTTATTCGCTTACCAGAAATGCGTTGAAACCCACTTATTCGAGGATAACAGTTCTGTTTCAGAACCAAATCTACGTAATTGAGGGTTGAAGATTTAAGGATCTCTAAATATTTTTATTGTGCATTAAACGAATCTTGCTAAAGTAAAGGTCAAGTAAACTGTCTTGTTACCTGTTGCAAAATCGTTGAACTGTGTGGCCTTTCTGTCAACTTAAGTCAATGCGTTTTTTGCATTACATTTACAACAGCCTATGCGGACTTAGTCAGAAGGCCTTAATTGCCTATAGACATCGCATCTTGAGTCATTAGAGTAAGCTTAACCTTACTTATAATAACAATGATTGATGTTAATATAACTTCCGTGGCCAGAATAAACAGTAAGACTGAAATGCATCCAGCTGCCATTTCTCTCATTATTCCTCTTTATTGTTGTCAAATCACCAGGTGTAAATCTCGTCAGCATTTACCATGAAAACACATCACATTTTCCTTGTACTCCCTTACAATCAGAAGAATTCCATCGCTTTTTAATCACTGCAAGAGGTGCAGAACTGTGGGCGTTCGCGAGATCAAGCATACAAACAGATAATCTTCCTTCATTAATCATAACGTGTTAAACCGCTCGATATGCCAAATGTGATTTCATTGTCAAACTTTGATCTTAATTTCATGTTCGTATTTTATAATCCTGATATTTTTATCAACCTTCTTGTAAGGGTCTTCCTTCCTCTTTTCATGTAAAGAAATGAATTTACTTCTTCTATGCTTTTTATGTACACCTTGCGGGCTATTCCTGTTAATCTGACATAGACACTTCCCCAGGTTTATAGCAAAAAGACACAAAAATCGATTTGTCATCGAAAAGAGAGGATTTGAAAAGTTAGTTTAATTAACATAAGCTAAACTAACATTTCAATTCCTCTCTTCTCTATAACACTTTCTAACTTTAATGGGCTTTGGATTAAAGACAGGCCGGAGGGCAGTTTTTCCTTGATCAAATCACATGGTGCAGAGAGGCTGGTCGTCAATTGCGTTGAGATGGATGTCGATAACCAACGTATGTTAACATCGGAGGTCGCCTAGCTCAGTTGGTAGAGTGCTCGCCGCTATAGCGTGGGTCACGGGCTCGATCCCTGGTGGTGACATATTTTCTATTTTCTCTAGTGTTCTTTTAAAAAATCGATTTGCATTGTGTAGCACCTATTAGCACACTTGTTCAGAATGTAGTAGGTTACCTTTGGAACTCTGTCAATTATTTCTATATCTGCCCAATTCTCAGTTTCCCTCGGTGATTTTAAGTCCATTCTTAGCGCTTACTGTTCAACTGCTATCATGGTTGCCTTAGTCGTTTGATCAAGTTATTTCTGAGTTAAAATTGCTACTGATGGATGCAATGTTGTTACAATCCACGTAATAGAAGGTGTACATCTTATAGACGGTAGAGTTTATCATATTATGAGTTGTACACTTTCTGAGGGATACTTTTCGGGTCTTCAGGCTATTAGAAATTGGACTGTGTAGCTAATTTCATGATGTTGGGCACTAGTTCTCCGAGAAGTCTGGTATCGAATTCAATTTTAAGGTGGCGTCATGCTAACTTTGTGTTTGTTGCGTTGTTTACAAGAGACCTGGATTTCATATATGTCGAAGTTGGTAAGATAAGTTGTAAATGGGGTGGAATGATGTAAGGAATGAAACGTTTCTTTGATTTTCAAGTCGGCTTTGTTAATCCTTCTCTCTCTAATTTGTCTATTTCCTATTCAAATATATAAATTAATATAGTATGGAGAGCAAAGTACATTATTGAATAACTGCGCAAAATAGAATAAATAGCTGCGTCAGTCTTCATCTTACTCATTACTTTAACACCCTCATGAAATTTGATGCCATCACTGCATTGCAAAACCAGTACCCGCGCAGGTTTTCATGTTAAGAGCTTTCGATGTGTCGAGCATCAAATCTTGCACGTGAACATACAGTCATAAGCAGAAATCTGTTTGTTATGACTTACTTACTGTAGGTGTTGCTGCTGTTGGCAGACGCAAAAGCGGTGGTGTGGAGGCACAGAATGCAATAATCCTTTATCGGAAAACTAATGACGGGTCGATTAGTATCAAGTATTCGCGTAGGTTGTTATCTTGATGAGAGGACTTTGAATCAGCATTTAAAGATAATTGCACATACAATAGATCGAATGCTATGCGTGTTCTATTTGATGAAATAATTCATTTACTTGATAATTTTCGACAGCCAAAATGTCTGTTTTTGATCATCTTTATCTTCTATTTCTGGACAATAAGCAGAAATAGTTTAAACACTGATATGAAAACATTTAGCCCTTCTTGTCTGCCAGCAAACAATTATCGTGAAAGTGAGAGGCATACAAATTTTCTATGGCAGGGTTTGGATGATTGCCACAATGCAAGACGCTCAGACGCTGAGGATTTTGATGCGACTTACTCTTTTCAAATACACACTAATCAGAGATAAAATCAGAAAAGGTTTTATCCATTCTGTTCATGCAGCTACCAATTACAAAGTGAAGCTTATATCGGCACTGTGTTTTGTTGTTACGGATGTGCTTTAGCATTAACACTGTAAAATTTATTGAATTTTGTCAATGTGACAGGCTCCCTAACTGTTTGGAAAGTAACCCCGCCTTCCCTCCTTAGGAATATGCAGTTAACTTTTACGCTATACTAACTGGATAACTTATTCTGTGTCTGTTTATTGGTTTGTGTGTATTCAACAAAATTTGTATCAAGTTTGAAAGTCACTGGTGAGGATAATGGCGGGGTCTCCTACTCTAAAACAAATGACTAAAGCTATCGGCAAACAGATCAACTTTACTAATTAAGAAATAATCCCCAGGTCTTCATTCCCAGGTTAATAGCAAAAAAAATGGATCAATAGATGGATAAATAGATAGATAGATAGATAGATAGATAGATAGATAGATAGATAGATAGATAGATAGATAGATAGA
>JAAAKM020006264.1:0-10600 GCA_010016025.2 Alatinidae sp. Z8VKAUB7J3 | reverse complement strand
GTTGTCAATAAAGTTTCTATATTTGGCGTTTTACTTTTGATAACTTGTCGGTGGACTATTCACCTTTCATTCATAAAGTTTATGGCGTAATTTGTTACGCCAGCAACTGTTGAAGGCAGTCAGCTCTCGTACCTAATGTGCAAAAGCTACAGCATAACTCCAATTCTTTGAACTTCCAGGGATGAAAAAAAATTATTTAAAAAGTCTGCTTTGTTACTAGATCGGGGGTTTACGGAACAAAAGTAAATGGCGGAAAGCTGCTACCAATGTATGCAGAGTAATACATTGGGAAAAGCTTCCGAAGTATTTCTATGAGTATCGAGGGGGCACATATCGGGAGTTCACGTAATCCTGCAGTCAGTCTGGGCACCTTACCCCACGTGGTCCGCACAGACCACTTGCACGCACCGCCTTTTTGTCGGTGTATTATTGCAGTTGCATTCCGATGTCTGTTCGTCTTATAATTTCAATCAAACGAGATTATGGTAGGAAGAGACCCGCAAGTATCAGAGCAGTCGAAAAATCGAGTGTTCGAAAAACGGAGTATTTCATGTAATCTTCTTTTCCAATTTCAGTAAACATGGATGTTGGAAGCAATGCAGAATGGCTGACACTAAGTGAACGCCTAGCTACTATCGTACACAATCCAGAGCATCCTATAGGAAGCCAATTTCTTGAGTTTACAAACAGAGTTAAAGTAAAATGTGAAGCCATTAAGAAGACTGTTGAAAGTATTGTAAATAGCCCAACAAATAAATTGGATCGGTATTTGGACTACTATGTCATTACTGAAGAGGATGTTAAGGTAGACAAAGTGGTACTGGAAGATATGAGGATGGAAATTTTGTTGCATTTACTTAAGATGTCAGATTTGCTTATCGACTTCTTTAAAAACTGTAACAAAGTTTTCCTGAATAAGGTAAGATTGTCGTACGAAAAATGCTTTTTCAACAAGGTGGGAGATTGCCTGGTAGAACTCTATCGACTTGTACATGGGACCACGATGAAATCGTTGGAAAATCGTATCAAGTGTGTGCGTGAATACCCAATTTGTCAGTTAGGACTACAGATGAAGGATGAATGGTGGCTCTCATTGCTTGATCACAAGACGATGTCTGGCAATTATTCTTCTGGCTCGGCGGAAATGGTTAATGGTGTAGTAGACACGGATTCAGTCGGGGAAGATTCATTTCCAGGCGATATCGGTAGTCGAATGCAACAAACGTTTAGGCATTTCAAAGACAAGATCGTATCAAAATCGACAGGAAACTTAGCCTCCCAGGATAAAATGGTCGCAGGTCGACTGGAATTTGGAGGTATTCCTGAGCAAGAGGAAAGTCGGGCAAGAGCATTTACTACACATGGGTTTGAAGATGAAACTGATAACCCAGATGATAAAGGTATATTTCTTCATGATATTGATTTTGTTAATGATGAAAAGAACGAAACCAGTGTTCTCAATGTAACAGAGGCGGACAGTACGATTACGGGCGTAAAATTCAACTCGGCGGATTCTGACACAACAGATGAGGCCAGTGGCGCTGTTGATATTTTGTGTCGAAATTTACAATCAAGTAAAGACAAAGTGCTTTCCAGGTCATCGGGAAATTTATTATCATCCGGTTTAACCAACACACATGATCATCGGCGAGAAGCTGAGGAGATGGAACAAGAAATAGAATCACGGGGTAGAGCCATGACGTCTATTGGTATCGCAGAGACAGGTGAGACCGCGGGAACTAGCGGTAAATCCAGTGATGGTGTTCAACCTTCCGGCGGCTCATGTACAGATGGGCTTAAAGACACGTCACGCTCCATGAGCAGTTCTGATCTTGAGAATGCCACATTTCGAAACAAATCACTCAGGAGGCTTAGCCGCCGTCGCCCTTCTCACCGCGATACCTTTCGCGTCCATTTCGGACCTACCATTAAAAGTATGCGAAATATATTTGATTCGCATAGCCCATTAATGAAGATGCAGTGTCTGACAGCCGCCTTGAAACTTGTCGTTGATAAGGTTGTCGAATTGCGATTACGCGATATTGATGCTGATAACGTCGATAGATCTAAAGTTGCCGTGAGTGCAGATGACTTGCTACCACTGATCGTATTGCTGTTACTAAAGTTGGAACCAGTGGAGGTCGGTTTACTTTTTGTGGAGTTGATATATATCTCAGATTTGATGGCAGAGTTCCTTGCAGCGGGCTGTCATTCGTATGCCCTTACCGAATTCCAGATCGCTTTTCGGGTTCTTGATCAAACGTGCGAGGAATTGGATATCTAGGTTTGAGAGGCCAAAACTTACATAAAGAGATGCTGAAATAGATTACGTATGTTATGACCTACACGTGACCGAGGTTTTCGCACGATTGATGATGGAAGGATGAGATTTTAAATGCCAAGGACACAGCTGTGCTGCAGTCAAGCCATAACGTACTTTTAAGGCTGATATCAAGTTCAAATTTTGAAACACCACTTACCATAAAGTTTTAGGACTGGACCTGGAAATAATCATTGAAGTATAGTTAAAAGCAGATCCATAAATTGGGAATACTAAGCAGGGTTGCCACAGCCAATTTTTATGACAATATTACCGTACGTTCAATCGATGACAAACAATGTTAACCATTAATAACAGAGCTGCTTTTAAGGCTCGCAAAGAGGGGAGTAATATCAATTTTGATAAGAGAGATACGTTAAAGTAACTTGCAGCACATTAGTCATTAAGAAAATTGTTTCATTCGGTAAGGACCCAGTCCTATTGTTTAGTCGCGATTTGTTATTCGAGACCTAATCTCTCCAGAGCCTGATACAGTAAAATCCGGGGTACAACTCTTAACTTTAGGGATTTGACTGAGGGAAAGCAGTTCATAACAAGTTATATATCTCGGGCCATCGCAATTATAGGATTTTACAGGGAACATTTGCCAACAGGATAAACTTTGATAGTTGATGAGATGTTTTGGTACCTACTTTGTGTCTTTTTGTAATCTTTTCCGGTGTATGATGGTGTGAATATAAAAGCTGTATATGGGAATCGCATACATAGTTACATGTTACAGCGCTAATAAACCTTGGCACAAGGTACTCAATATCAGATATATGAGCACAAACGTACAAAATATATCAGATATTTGTACGTTTGTACCGGAGTTTTCAGCGCTGTAGTACTTCAGTGCACGAAGAGCTGAAGAAGTCTTAATACGACAATACCAAAATTTCTAAATGTCAAACTACAGCTTCCTTCTTTTTCTATTATCCATAGTTGTCGTTGTTGTTTGAACCATAATGTTTACAATCTTAGCAATTTTAAGGCTAGATACCCTTCGATATTAAGAAATCTCAAGAACTCATTATGGGTTTTGCTGTTAACCCGAAATTGATCAATGTATTTTGGAATACACTTTTTAACGTCTTTTTCTAAGAGGTAATTTACTAGTCACTTTCACGCTTTGATGGATAATAATATGTTTGTGATATTTATGAGGACACTGCACCAATTTCTCGTAATGTGTTATATTTTGCCATTTCAAATATTTTAGAGAGGATATTAGTTATTTTTTGTTAAAATTAGCCGTGGAAATTGTGATGGAAATGCAAAGGAGGTTATTTTGTAATGGCTTCTAGAACCCACGCCTTATCGTAGTATTGTTAACATAGACAAAGACTAGGTGAGGATTTTTGTCGTGTTTTGAACTTGATAAGTTTGTTGCTTTACGAGTAGGCTTCAAATAATCTCCTTGGTGTTAAGTAAGTTTTGGTAGCCAGGGGTCATTATTTAGAAGATATATTAAATGCTCGGGGACGTTGATAACATTTAAACAGATTGCAGTTTCACTTTCACTCTTTAAGGAAATTTGACTTCAGCTGATACAACCATTACAACGACCCGAAGGATGCCACAATTTAATGTCGATGTCTTTATTTTTATCGTAATCGTTTCTTAGATTTCTTCACATAAAGATAAAAATATGTCCTACAAGGAAAAGATGACGATATACTTCATTGATTTGTTGAAATTTGCTCCCTTTTCTAAAGAAAAAGGCTTACGTACTCTAATAGTCGACCCTCGCACCTTTGCCGGTGATAAATATTTTTGGAATCTACGGGTAGCGTTAATTAGAGTGGGGTGTTTATAAGGCGTTACTGTATGATATGTGAATGATTTGAGAATATTTTGATGCATGAAAACTCTACAGAATGGTTTAATTATATAAATACTATCATAATAGATCGTTCAACGGCATTCAAAGGAGGAATGACGTGTTCCTGTTTCGAGTGAAGTTGCAGAGTGTAAGACAAGTTAGGTCAAATACGGACAATTATGATGTTAAGGTAGTTTGTTTTCAAAACGTTAAAGAGTCCATGGCATGTGTAATTTGAAGGAGTCAAACTAACAATTTATCTTGTTGTCGTTCATATTCGCTTGCATTTCGAGTAATCGTGTCCGAAAAAGACTGAGGCGCCTTGATTTTCAAATTTGCCCCTGACACAGGGGGCGTTAATAATAGTTTTTGGAGCCTAACAGGATGTTAATGAAAAGTTTCGCTTTAACTTAAAGTTTTTCCTAGCGGTAGTTGTGCAAGTAAAGATGATTGAAGATTTAACTTGAAGTCTGCTAGATCATAATGAGCGAGGATTCCGTAGCCCCCTCCGCCCTCGTTAATCATCACTTTATTTTTAATGATATTTCAAGGTGATGTAGTCTATTTTTATATATGATAAGTAGTAATAATTTCATCCCCGCAAATTGCCTCGTTACCCTAAATTTACCCTTCTACATTTGTTGACTTGCTTTGCCCTATAAATAGTCCCATTGACGAAGCACTCCCGGATGGGTATGGGCTTATGGTAAATCACGCCCGCAAATACCCCGTTTCTTCAGCCTAATAAGAAAGAGGGTACCAGCTGTTTTTTAGAAGCATCACGCCAATGCACGTTCCGACACGAGTATTATCAGTCGCACGTAATAGTAAAATGTGATGACGATTTTGTTATCACTCGCTGTGCTATTGAGAGGGCTTAAAAGTGAATTTGATTGATTCTCTAATTGTTTTAGTTACCGTCACTTATCATTGAATTGCTGTGAACGTCGAATATTCCTGATGCAGTACTACCCATTTATGAGACGAAAGAAAATCGATCAGTAGTATTGCTGATCGAATCAAAGGTTATCGTGTTAGATTTGGCAATTAATATTATCAGTTTATTTGCCCTTTTCATAAAGAAACAGCGTGTCTTTGAGAAGATGGGTTAAAGCAAGCACTCGATATCGTTTATGTTTTACAGATCAAGTATTAAGATAACTTCTAAGCACATGGATATTGTTATTTTTGTAGATCACAAAACTGATATGAGCAGAAATCCTGCGTCTTAGGGATTTAAAATTCCTTGTGTACTTGTTTCGTTGCTGAGACATCGATTTTGAGCTGATGATTACACTCGTACCATATGTTGTTGGAAAGGGATGCCTTAAGCCATGTTTTTCAATTAGGACATGCATTCTTTAGGGGCAAGATTGGTAACTTTTAAGACTTTTTATGGAGAGTGAAGATGTCTGAGAAGATAGGAGGTAATTGAAAACATCGAGTAAATTATAAGATTACGAGAATGATTCTCGATTGGGTAACCAAACCCATTGACTCAAAAAGGTCAAAATGAACAACGGCGAGGATAATTATAACACTGTTTGAGGGCCCGCCAACCGTGTTAGTAGCATGTTTGAAAAGCAGGATAAAATCTTTCCAGTGCAATTCCATTGCTATGGTATGCTGAGATAGGATTCATAGAAGTGCACTGGAACATTCGCTTTTAGATATTGATAAAGACGAAGAATTAAAAAAATTGAGATAGAATTTCAAAATTTCAACGTCTTGTCACCTTTTACGAAAATCTTGAGTTATAGTTTTAGTTCCAGTGTATTAGAATTTAGAATGCGGCAATCGTACGATCTTTCTACAAGTAGCGCTCCCCTTGAATGATGATCACAGGCAAATTTTAATAAAGTACAATATGGCTGGCTGCCTACTTTGTATAGGTTTTTGCTACCTCTGCAGTAAGTTCCACAGAAGGATAGCGCGTGAATGAACTTATACCTGGAAAACAATAAGGACTTCATTTGGACACTCCCAATGTAAAGTACTTGAATCAGCATATCGTTATGTGATAGTGTTAGGCCTACGGATGAAATTTAGAGGTATTGGGAGATCATTGCAGGATCCAGTCTTCGAATTGACTTATCGCAGTAAACGTTGGTACTGGTGATAAGCGATGAAAGAAAAGGTACTTACATGTACGTGGGCACCAAGGGAACGGGGAGTGCAAATAGGGGACAACCTATCGTGAAGTGGACCGGAAATGCAAGTGACGAAATACTTTACAGTTTTGAACATTCCACATTTCAGGCTCGTCAGCATGTGCGATTCAAAATATGGCCGATATTGTAGCTCTCTACATTTATTCTTTCCCCGTTGTCCGCTACAGTCCCATTGTTTTACTTCTCGGCTATATTAAGGAAGCTTTAACTAAGTCCTACGTCTCTATTTTGTTTATTGTAAAAATATTTTTCATTCTGACCATCGTTTCTGTAACCAAACGGGCCTTTGACAGATTGTATATTCGTTGCATGTGGTACAGCGATTTCTAAATGTTAAGTCTTAAATAAGTCCCAAAGAGTGTTGTTTGCTGTCGCATGTTAATCTATTGCTTTACTAATCCCTTTGAAGTCATAGGTTGTAACGGTAATTTCGTAGGGTTTTTATTGTCAACTGGCCCACCCGTCGCAAGATTTAATTTACATAATTACAGAACAACGGTTAAGTATTACATGAGCGAGAAAAAGTTTGGCCATCATGGCTTCAGGTATTACTTTCTGAGTGAAGGTTTAGATATATTTACTATAGTAACAAGTTATCTAACATTCTCTTTGGTGGCCGAAAGTGTTTGGGACGAAAGTTAAAGGTTTTAGGGACAATTAAATTGTCGGACAAGTCATTGGCTGAACTTTTTAAGAAGACATCCGAAGTTTTGTTTTACTTAATTTTTGTATGTGAACCTGTTGCTTTACATACAAACTCGTATTTGTTCTATGTTTAACTGGTAGTACGTTTTGTCCCTTTTCATATTCACAAGTATACATACATTTGTTCCACAAAATCGCTTTCTTGAGTATGTGTAATTATGCGTCGTTACATACGTGCCTGTTAACCGCTCTCCTTTCGACTACAGAGGCAGAGTGTACTTAAAAACTTTAAAGTCGACTAAGCATTAATATCGTTGCACAAACGGTTAAACAAAGTCTAAGGGGATATTTAAAACAATATTAATCAAAAGTCGGCAACCTTTACCACCCGAGTGGGACTCTCGATACATAAGGGACCCTGCGGGTCACGATCTTGTTTGAAATAGGAAGAAAATACAGCCGCAAGTAGTTTGATAACATGTTACTCTTTGGTCTCTAACAAACGGGAGGGACACTTATTAATTTAGTGATTTTTCCAACCCCAGGAGTTTATTAGAACCCCCAGTGATTAATTTTGAGAAATCAGCTTTGATGATAAAAAAGAAACAGTTTTAAGGGTTTGTTTGGTGATTATTTTTAAGTGATGTAGACATTTTTGAGGCTAAAATGTGCCTTGTTTGATACATTTTCCGTTTTAGTTTCGTTTTACAACTATTAGAAATCATTTTCAAAGAGTTGTTTCCAACCTCCTGGTTTATTCCAATCTCCCCCCGTTTATAAATTATTGAAATTTTTCCAGCCCGCCTTTTATTGTAACCCCCCGTTTATTACTGACCAAATATAAATCGATGTTTGATATTGAAAGATGGAATAACTTTGGAATTGGAACGCGTTGTGGCAAATGTTGCTTCCCCTTGATGTATATCGTAAGTGAACTTTTGTTGTCATCTGTATTTTTTGATACACGAAATGAGGTAATATTGTTGCTAAGCAAAATCGAAAATATTTTTTCCGAAAACGAGGCTGTACATTTTTAGATTTGTGAGTTTCATGTCACGCTGCGATATTTTGTAACAGATGTGAATCCAACTGGGAAATATTTAACGTTGTCAAATGAACTTTCATTGACTTCATTGGCGTTTGTCTTGACTCTCGGCTGGAACATAGTATAGTGAGAAAAATTTGGTAACAAACTTTTGTCCGAGGAAAAATTGATAACAGAAATATATTATTCGTTACCATTTACAAGACATATCTGTACGAAAACCCTGCACCGTAGTATGACAAGGCGTACTTCTTTACACCTTATTATAGGTTGGGCGAGTCAAATGTGCGATCGGGGCTATGTCTTCATGACTTCAACTTGCTGCTATTCGCTCGTTATCACATTCAATAGGTGATCAATGCCAACTATGTATTACCCCCTAGCTCAATCAAAGATATGTCAAATCATGGAATGAGAACAAACTTAAATGAGACTTCGAGAAGATGTTTAGTGTAAAATACCAACAGCAGAACCAGTTATCGGAAGGACGGCAAATGACAAGGGAGTTATGCAAGGCATGACGCATGGCTCAGTCGGATATGTAAATAATGTCTGGACTGTACCATTACTAGCCCCAACATATAGACGTTTCACCGGCCAATCAGCCCCAGCTACTGGAATATTGATGGGAGAGGCGAAAGCGGAGGACAACCGTAATGAATGGTTAACGTAAGGCCTGATAAAAAAGAAGTTGCCCTAAGGGGAACGACTCTCGCGATTGTGTTCTGAAAAGGAAAAGGCAGTGGCCCCCGACACAGTAACTGCTGGGTAAGGGAATTGTAACATCATGATGATGATGATGATGATAGTGATGGTGATGGTGATGGTGATGATGAGGATAATGATGATGAGACGGAGGAGGAGCATGATGACGAGAAGGATGACGAGGATAATGAGTTTACACAAGTTGAAAAGATCCAAGGGGGGAACACAGCTTTGGCGTACCCCTCCCTGTATACACTCTAATTTACTTAAGTCATTCAATTTAAAACAAAGTTAAGCCCCATGACAATTGACCTTTCCCAGCTCTTCGCCCCCTTTAACAATAGCAATAGCCAATTCAAAAAGCCAGACAAACGCTGGCAAAATCTCCCTGTCAGAAAGGCCTCAGTACGGAAAACATGGGTCACCATAAATTGTTATAGCTACCCTTATTTCCTATAAAATCCGTGTATGATTTAAAAGAAGAACGGGAATAAGACCTACTCCTCACCTCTGCTTTGAAATTTAGTAGCATAAGAATGAAGAAGCGTATGTAAACCTCTTGATTATGACACAAAGTGCCCGACCTGCTTATCATACTTTCGTCGGCGTACAAACTAGTCACAATTTCACGCACAATTTCATTTATTGTAACTTAAAGGTAATTGACACATAAATGCTTTTATTGGCTTGCTTTCTATCCAAGATGTGATAGAATTATTGGCAGCGATAGATCGTTTATCAAAATACCTTAAACTACTTTTGTTCGTTTGGCCATGACTTGGCGTGATAGGACAAACGTTCTGCATTAAACCTTGATCGTTACCGAAACTAAGGTAAACGTATCGTTGAACAAAATGCGAGTGTGGCCAATAAGAAATACTACAAAGTAATGCAATCGTACCTTGTCATTTTGTGAAATGCGATCGCTATTTGTGGTTCAAGCCATTTTAAAGGATTCCAAGTTCGTAAATCTTACTCCACATTAACCCTTAGGAGTTGTTTCAGAAGGGCAAGTGCTCAAACTGGATTCTTGGCATACTAAATCGTAATCCTAAGAAGATTTGAAACCTCATTTCCTACACTTTAAGCTTATGCCTACTAAGCCGGAAAGGCAGTGGGCCTATAGGCCAAGGTAAGCTGCGTGACCTGTCACATCCAAAAGTCAAGGGACTGAACATTTTGTTTAGCATCCATCTGTAATTTCGGAAACAGATATTGATTCAAGTGCCTAAGGCCGCAAAGAAATGTTTTCATTACGGCCAGGTGTTAAATTCTAGGCATCAAATGCATGGAAACTAGATGCTGTGGCCTTCGGGGAGATGGAGCGCTGAGAGACTCAAAATCTACATTTTTCTCCTCGCCAGTGTTCTAAATCATGTTCGCCACTAGCACGAAGGAGGCATTTGGTTGCTTGGAGGACACTGTAGCCAGATAAAAATTTCTGAACGGAGCCTTAAAGTTTTAAAAATCAATTTAACTTGCTTTACCCCACTCTTCTCCGTACGATTCCCAATAACTGCTATCTGCAGATGTCTGACTTGCGTAATAGCTCGTAGAATTCGCGCGAAAGATGATTTCGAGCCAGATGATTGGTTCTTAGCTAGCAATTTGATTAAAACCTGGGAACAGTCAATTCCTCTACAATTCTCTATGCTGCAAATTCTGAGTCAATTGTATTCTTTGATTATTTGCGAAACCCCAATGTCTTACTCCCTCGGTGCAAAGTAGGTGTACACTGTCACGTTGCGTGTGAACATCAAAGTTTATGCTCCGTTGATATGCTAATTCCTCAAAATACGAAATATGAAAATATTTAATACCTGCATTCATTGGAACTCAACTTGTTCTCTCGTGCAACATTCCACAGAGATGTAGTTAAACGCCCTCGC